>CM038219.1:129408711-129701482 GCA_021442155.1 Cymbidium sinense
GTAGTGGAAATGCCAAAAACCTAGATAATAACCCGCCTAATGACGGTGTTGTTTCTTAGTTTTCATCATTTAGAAGGAAAGAAAGAGGGGTTGTTTGGCTGCAGGAATAGTGGAAATGTCAGAACTTAGAGGAGAACCCGCCTGATGACGGTGTCGCTTCTCAATTTTCATCATTTGTAAGGAAAGAAAGAGGGGTTGTTTGGCTACAGGAAAAGTGCAAACATTAAAAACCTAGAGGAGAACCTGCCTGATGATGGTGTTGCTTCTCAGTTACCATCATTTGCAAGGAAAGAAGAGGGGCTGTCTGGCTGCAGGAATAATGGAAATGCTGAAAACCTAGAGGAGAACCCTCCTGAAGATGGTATTGCTTCTCGACTTTTGTCGTTTGCAAGGAAAGAAAGAGGGGTTGTTTGGCTGCAGGGGGTAGTGCTGAGGGGAAGGGAAAGGAACAATTGAGTATTTGATTATAAATAAGGTTTAAGCAAGACTTAGCCCAAATAAGCTAATCAATAAAATCAACAACTTCAGGCTTCACACAACCTGAAATCTCATTATTCCTTCACTTAATCTTTAAAGGATGCTAGATTGATAGAAGAATTCAAGTTGAGCTTGATTTATTATACTAAGTAACGAAAATGATCATACTAAATTATGAAGGAATTTAATTTTTGCATCTCTGCTTTCTTACTAAACAATCAAAATAAAAAGAACTTTGAACCTCATAACACTTTAATCTTCATCCCTCTTAAATAAGTAATTAGCTTACTGTCTAATAAATCTTAAGCAAAAATTCATAGAAAATTAACTAAAATAAAATAAAAAGGAGGCTTTTATTTTACTACAATTAAAGGATAAAACAAAATTCATAATCGTAGTTCTATACCTTTTTTTTCTGAATCTAATACCGAGAAGCCATTCAATAATTGGGTATTAGTAGGATTTGATTTACCTTATTTGTCAAAGCGGATTCTAGATGTGATGGGCTTGGGATAATGAGAACAAGAAGAAGCTTTATATATATTTTTTAAAGGCTTGCATGAATGAAAGAAAACAAATTTTTTTTTGGACGGGAATAGAAGTTACCAGCGGGATTCAACACAGGATTGAATGACCGGCAAAAGGAAAGCTGCTAGATGAGATGTCGGCTACCCAGACTTGGCATTTGATTGGATTGGAAGTTGGTTTTAATTAGGATTTGGTTGAGCAAGATCAAGAGAATATGAAGGATTTAGGTGGCGCTAATACGCTACATTGGAGAGATGAACTGGACGGGGAGATGAGAGAAGAGGTTTTTTACCATAACCTGGAGAAGAGCCCAGCTTGAAGGAGTTTGAGGGGATGAGTGTGGGGTTCTCTTTTTTTTTGCGAAAATCCTGTCCCTTTGTCTTGGGAGGGAAAAAATAAGGGATTAGGACTCTTAATTCCATATTAGTTACTTTCCTTATGATCATAGGTGGGATTCTCTCTTTTTTCAAAAATATTTGAATAAGATTGGATCTATTTTGGAAATAATTTATACCCAAATATAGGAAGAGAGATATTTTTGGCCATATGCTTAACGCTTTGATGGGCTTGAAGAAGGTCTCATCCTAGTGGTTTGTATCTTTAATCCTCCTTTTGCCTTAGCTTCGTGCTTAGTAGGCTTGGTGAAGGAAGAATTTTATTTATTTTGTGATTTAGATTTCTTCTGCCCTAGCTTCGAGCTTGACGGACTTGATGAAGGATAGACCTAATTTGTCTAACTTGACTTGTCAGGAGGATATACATACCTTTGGTCCTTTGTTTATTGCTTTGGTGGACTTGTTGAAGGATTAACTGATTTGTCAAAATTGACTTGTCAGGAGAATGTGCATACCTTCGATCCTTTGCTTATTTCTTTAGCGGACTTGTTGAAGGATTAACGATTTATTGAATTGACTTGTCGAGGAATGTGCATACCTTGATCCTTTGCTTGCTTTTTAGTGGACTTGTTGAAGGATTAACGATTTGTCAATTGATTTATCGGGGAATGTGCATACCTTCCTTTGCTTGTTGAAGACTTGTTGAAGGATGTGAGCTGGCAACCTAGTCTTCAAGATGAGCATTAGGTCTATGGCAAGAAGTCGTCAGTCCAACACTTGGTGTTTTAGTGGACTGGTTGACTATAAAGTTCTCTTAGTTCAGCTGTGAGCTTTTTACGAACTCCAAGATAGCTTCTTCGACCCTGTGCTTGTTGCTTTGTCAAACTTGTTGAAGAATTTATATAGGTTTATGTTTTGTAGTTACTTAGACCTCTCCTCAGATCCTTTCTTGATTCATTGATCAATTAGAAAAATTCTCCAGATCTAGATCGCTTAAATTCATTGAGTTGGATCAGCTTTGGAGGATAGACAGTTCTAGCCTTTGAAGTTGTCTTCTACAAGTCCTAAGTGAACATGATCTTTCTTATTATTCGCATAACCACCTATGACTTAAACAAATATAATTGTAAATGTTATTTGGGGATTTCAGCATGAGTCATGATGTCAACCCAAAATAGACATAAGTGCTTTTCTAATATAAAAATTTAAAAATGCCCCCTGTCTAACAGAGGGATTTTCGAGCTAAGATAAAGAGGTACTTATATCTCTTTTTATATCAATTATAAAAGTATATGAGACTTATTTTCAATCATAATATACATATTCTTTCATCTTGGGATATTGGCAGAAGGCATGATAACAACCTTAATAAATATATAAAAATGCTCCCTGTCTTGCAGGGGGAATTTCATCGTAACTCGAAAATGCATTCTCGCAATGCAAGAGAATTTTTAGTGCTATTTCATATGTATATAATAAGAGGAGTCATGAATATAATGTTTATCCAATCATGCAATCATGTGCAATCAGACATGATACTTCTTGAGATAATGACCATTGATGGGTGGCATAGGCCATCGACCACTCAAATCAATAAGCTGGTAGGCTCCTCCTTCATATACCTTCTCTATGATGTAAGGGCCTTCCCAATTAGCTTCAAATTTACCACCAATTCTTTTGTGAGGGATTATCGATCTTCTCAGCACTAAGACCAACTCTTCTCTTTGAAAAGTTTGAGGATGCACTGTTCCATCGAAGGCTTTAGACATTCTTGCTTGATAGATTTCTAGGCTTTGTTGGGCTTGAAGTCTAATTTCATCGAGCATGTCAAGCTCTTCCATCAATAAACATGTGTTCTACTCTTGAGTGAGATTATATTGGATGGCTACTCGAAGTGATGGTAGTTCAACTTCTAGTGCCAAAACTACTTTGACTCCAAAAGTTACAGCTAAGGAGTGGCGTTGGTTGCTGTCTTGTAAGTAGTTCTATATGCCCATAATGCCTAAGCATTTTGATGTGCCACTCTCTTTATTCCTCATGAGGATCTTTTGAGTAGCTTGATCGTGTTTTATTAAAAGCTTACAAACCATTGGCTCTTGAATTATAAATTGCTGAATATTGACAATCAATTTTGTATCGATCAATAAATTTATAGATCTTTGCACTCTTTAATGTTGGGCCATTGTTTGAGATAATTCATCATGGTATACCAAATCTATAGACAACATTATGAGTGAAGAAGTAGATGACCATATAGTAACTTCTTTAAATGGAGTCACTTTCAACTTGGAAAATAAATGATTGCTACTAAGATAAAGCAATGACCTATTGACAATGGTGGATCAATAGGTTATTCCCCAACACTCAAATGGCCAAGATGCGATCATTGGATGTAGGGGATTTGGAGGTTAATGAATGAGATTCCCGTGGACTTAGCATCCAAGGCACCTTTTAGCATGATCAATACAATCTTTCACCATTGATGGCTAATAATATCCCATTCTCTTGATTTTTGCTTTCATTTAAGGACCTGATTGATGCACCCCACAAAGTCCTTCATGAATTTCAGACATAACTTTGTTGGCTTTATCCGTTCCTAAGCATCGCAGCCACATTTGTTCAAAGCATCTATGGTACAATGTATCATTAACATAGGCATATCGTAGGATCCTTTTTATAATATGCATGGCTAGTGATTTATTGCTCAGAAACTTACTTTTCTTGAAATAATCGATGAAGGGCTGTCTCCAATCATCAGGCTCTTCCACTATGAAAGCTTCGCATGATTTCTTTGTAGTACTTTTGAGCTTTTCTATCTCTTATACTTGTTATTTGGGAGAATGAGGAGAAATTTAAATTGCTTCCTGGTGGCTTGAGTTTGATGTCCGCTCTACCTGCGAGGAATATTGATTTACTAGTTGTAAAACTCGACAGGTAAAGACTTCTATCAACACGTGCTTGTCATTCATGCTTGTCATCTCTTTGCTAGTCTAAGCGCTTTTGTTATTTTGGATCGAGAGACTCGAGTCAATGTAACATTCAAAATTTGTGTCATTAGCTCGAGAACTCACTTATGATATAAGCTAACTCAAGCTTAGTGATCTTATAGATTCCCAAAACTTGATTGATGATCAGTTGAGAGTCTCCAAAAACTTGCAAATTTTGGATACCTATGGCAATAGCTTCTTCAAGACTGCTATCAAAGCCTCATACTTGGCTTCATTATTAGTTCAAGGTTCAATCAAGCTATATGAATGTCTTATGATGCCTCTTTTTATTGTTATGAATACAAGGTCAATACTAGCTCACGCTTGCGTTGGCTTGATCGATGATGCTCCATCAAAATACATCTCCTAGATCTACAACTTTTCTTTTTCATTAATAGAATCGCTCATTAGAAAGTCATCAGTGAGTCACTGGGATAGGATGCACAGCAAGGAAGTCTGCCAAGATCTATCCCTTCACTGCTTTTTGAGGTATGTACGCAATATCAAAATGTAATAAGGGTACATCCCATCGAGCTAAATGACTTGTCAATGTTGGTCTCATCATCAAGAACTTCAGTGGATCAACCTTTGAGATTAGTGTGATTTAATGAGAAAGCATGTAATGGTGAAGCTTTGAACTACAAATATCAGTGACGGACAATGCCTCTGTATTGGAGAGTAGAGTACTTCGGCTCCTACTAATCTTCGACAGATGTAATATAGCGCATTTGTTTTATTTTCTTCATTGTGTTGTGCAAGTAAAGCCCCAAGAGATGCCTCTAAGGCTGTGGTGTATAAAATAAGCGGTTTCATTGGGATAGGAGCTACTAAAATTGACAGATTGAGTAGATACTTTTTAATTCTCTCAAATGCTTCTTGGCATTCCTTTCCCCATTTGAATGGAGCATTCTTTTTCACTATATTCATAAAAGGTTGGCATCTTCCTAACAGGTTTGATATGAAACCCTAAGTGAATGAGAGTTATCCATGTAAAGAGAAAATCTGGTGAAGGTTCTTCGATGGAGGCATCTCCATGATCGCCTTGATTTTGTTGAGGTCAATCTCAATTCCTCTATGTCTTACAACATATCCCAAAAATTTTAGAAACCCCAAAAGCATACTTGAGAGGATTTATCTTGAGAGATCGATCCTTTCAAAAAATAATCCTTAAATCTTCAAGGTGATCTTTTCGGTCAATGCTTTTAATGACGAGGTCATCAACGTAACATTCTACCTTCTGGTAAATCAACTCATCGAAGATGCGAGTCATGGCCCTCTGATATGTAGCTCTAGCATTCTTCAATCCAAATGGCATGATTGTGTAATAATAAATACCAATGGGTGTTTTGAATGATGTATGTTTCTCATATTCAGGAGCCATTTTGATCTGATTATACCTCGATGATCCATCCATATAGGAGAACATGTCATAATTTGAGGTGTTATCCACTAGCAATTCTGACACAGGGAGTGAAAAATCATCTGTTGGGCATGCCTTATTTAAATCTCAAAAGTTGATGAAAACTCGAGTCTGACCATTCTTCTTCTTTATAGGAACGATATTGGCTATCCAATCTGCATACTTCTCCTCATGAATGAAACTTGTTTCAATTAACTTTTTTTTGTTTTTATGACCACTGGTTCTTCAACATCTAGCCTCATTCTTCTAGGAGCTTGTTTGACTAGTATTGAATCAAAATTGATAGCTAGCTTATGAATTACCACATCAGGAGATAAGCTAGGCATCTCAAAATATGTCCAAGAAAACCAATCCCTGAATTTACAAAGCAATATTTTTATTCCTTCAACCTTATCGTCAAGAAGAAGGGCACATGAAGGTTGGCTAGGGTTCTTCTTTAGTCCCAAAATTAATTTCTTTCAACTCATCCATGGTGCCCCACCATCTTCAAGTTCTTTAGGTATCCGTTTGACTTCTACTTCCCCATCGATTGTGAGAATGACTTCATAAAAGTCATCTTCATTTTTAATTTTGGTTTCAATCTCACTTTTGATTATTGCATAACAAGTGTTCCTTTGATGAAGCTTTTGTTGGATGTATCCAAGACCCTTAGTGGTATAATTATCACTTCTTGAGAGGGGACTTTGAACTCCATAAGTTATCAAAGAAGAGAGCTCACCATCTATCAATTCCAACATCGATTCCAAGTTTGTGCATCATCCTTCTAATTTTTGGAGGATAGTATCTTGACATTCTGGTGGGTATCATCTCTTCAGACTCTGAGTATAGAATAAGCCATTTAGAATCATAGTGTTGACATTCCTCAGATCTATAGAATGAAGTTCCCAATATGTTGCTCCCAGGTAGTGGAGGTACATAAAGGTTTTAGTTCCTCAATATTGTGAACATCATGTGATGTGACTTCTTTGAAATATCATGGAGGAACTGGTGTAACTATGAATGAATCATTTGATACTAATAGATTAGCAACTCTTGCAGAAGAGACACATTGAACTTCACTTGCATAGATGGACTCAAAATCATAATCGAAATCAGAGTAATTTATCTCATTAGCTTTATGAAGGCTCACATTTCTCCTTGAGTTCAACTAGAATATCTTCTTCTCCTTCTATCACTACCCAAATGAGGAACATGCCTTTTAGCTTTGGTGATATGTCATAAGTTTTAGAGATTTAATGCACCTTCTTTCCTTCTTTTCACTCTTTCTCTTTTGGTTTTGTAGTTTTAAAGTTGAAGAGTTTTGAGGCTTACTTTCTTTTGAAAGAAAATACTTTGCATCCTCATAATTTTTGCCTCATGAACTATAAATGGTGAATAGTGCCGAGAATCTTGTGTTCTCGCCTCATTTTATATACTTCATACATTAATGTAGAATAGACGAAACCATTCCATATTCATGGAGCCAAGGATGGCCTAATTTTGAATGAGGTGTCAACATCTATCAAATGAAATTTACCTTGGGTATAGAGTTCTCCAAACCTAAGCGATAGAATGAAAGATCCGAGAGTCCTCTGCCCCATTTCATTGAAGACATGGACCATCAATTTATCTCGAACAAGGTGCTTAATGTCTAGGGACAACCCCCTAAGTATTCTCAGACTCATAAGACTTACTAATGAACCTGGGTCAATTAGAATTCGATTGATCATACTTCCTTCACTGTTTACAGCTACATATAATAGATGATTGTGTTCCATTGTCCCGAGCATAAGATCTTCTTCGGGGAAAGTGGTCATCGGGAGATCTTGAGCTTGCAAAACTGCAGTCATGTGTCATTCAGTAAAATAAGCTTCATATCTCTCTAGATCTTTAAGAGCTTGGATCATCATTTCTCAAAGGTCCTTCTACATCAAGAGAGCCTCGTACACGCTCAGTTGTGCTGGGGTCTTTCTCAAATGTGATAGGATATTATAATCGATTCCTCCACTCAAATTTGCTTTCTTCTTGGGGTCTTTAGGGATGATATCTTCATTAACTTCAATATTTTTGTCTTCATTTCTAATTTTGTGCTTATTGGATGACTCTTTCCTTAATGGAGGTGGTAGTATCTTACCACTTCTTAGTTGCACTTGGACTGCTTTATTTGGCTTGGACTCTTTAGATGAGGTAGCTCCTTCGGAGTCACCATCTACCTGAGGACTGCGGATGTCGAGTCACCCAAGCTTCAAGCGCCCATTTGGAATGTCTTTGAAGGCTCACTCATCCTCAGGGAAAACATAAGTCTTCTTCAATTGTCTTCTATTTGTCGCACCATCACCACTTCAATGTTGAGCTTAGAAGTTCTCGCCGGTGACAAGCTTCTTGAATTTGCATTTACATATTGCATTTTTCAAAGCCACTTGATTCTAATTATCTAGACATGGATCACATTGGGGGCTATTCGACACCACATAAATAACTCAACATGTTTCTCTAGAAAGCAAGTCTTCATTACTATTTCCTTCTTCATTTGATTTAGTGATTCAAAGTCTTGACATGTAATCAGCAAGTCAAATAGTCTGTCTTATCGGTTGATGATACTCTTCTATATTATTAATGATCTTTTGAGTTATAGTTCTCTTCTTGATCTTCTTTTTCTTAGCAGACTTTTTTTATTTATGAGGTTTATGTTTAGTTGTCTTCCCCCTTGTGCTGTGATGGAGTAGCCATATCAAAATGCCACTGAGAAGCTAAAATGCTTGGTTTAGGCATTTATTTTAAGTCTAATATAGGTTCAAGTGGTGATTTTCACTTAACACTAGGACATCTTTTAGCTGCTTTAGCATTTTTATGATCTTCTTAGAGACTACTGTCTCCCATTGCTCTTCTTGTATTACTTTTCCTTTTGCTTTCTCTTTCATTGATTGTACTGAAGTGGATGTAACAACTCTAGTAGATTCTCTTTTAGGATGAACAAGGACACTATCAGATAGTGTGAATTCACCATTTCTATATTTTTTTTCGATCAATCCTTGAAAACATAGCAATTTTCAATCGAGTAGCTAATTACCCGATGATATGGACAATATTTTGGATTGTCAGTTTGACCTGACTCTTTGAGTCTTTTGGATTCCAGCATTCTAATCCTACTTTAAGCGCTTGGTGGAATAACTTAGCCACACTTTCTCTCTTGAAAGAGTATTCCTTATTCATCTTATTTTTTAGAGATGAGGGCACTCACTCATCATCTCTCATTGATTGCTTTGATTGGGGTTAACTGATTGCTTTCCCCCTTCATCCGCATAAGCGAGTTGTTTCCCTTTATCAACATTATAAGTTGTTTTCTTTCCATTGCTGTAGGAGGTTGTATGAGACTCATTCCTTCTTGAGTCTGAGAATTTATTCTTCTTTAACATTTCGTGACCCTCGGTGCATTCAACTTTTCAAACTTTGCCACTCGATCCAATAACTATTGAAATGCTAAGATAGAAGCCATACATAGATATGGTGTCATCTTATCATCAATGTTATCCATCAATAATTAGATTGAATGTTCCTCTTCTAGCTGATGTTCACATTTCATGCTCATGTTTCACCAACGTGAAATATATTTAGTCACTGACTCATCTTTCCTTCTTCGTTCTAAGGTGACGTCAGCAATTAAAATCTTTTCAGTTGCATTAGTGAATCTCTTGATGAACATCATTTCTAATTCAGCAAAAGTCTTGATCGAATCATTAGGCAAATCAGCTTACATTCAAAAGCATTTGAGATTAAATTACTAACGAACTGGTAGAATAGTAGTGCATCATTGGCTTCTGTATTGTCACATGTTGCTTTAAATTGTTGTGTGTTGTTCCCAGGCCATTGAATGTATTGAATTTTAATCAATAACCCTTAGGGTATGTCACTTAATCATACTCTACTGGGTATGGATGACCTTTGCTTACCAATTTTTTTTCCTGGTCAATGGCAATGACAACTTTAATCTTTTCATTTATAATTATTTCCAATTGAGCTGTTGTAACGCTCGTATGTACATCTTGAGGGATTGAGAAGCTAACATTGATTTCATTTCTCCCTGGGTGAATCATTCTGGAAGCTTGAGGCATTGAGTCAACTGGTGGATCAACAGATGTAGCATTAATTATCGAATGGTTCACAAGTGGAGTAGATGTTGGCATTGTTGCCACATTTTTTTGCATCATCTGTAGCATCACATTCATTTGTTCCATCATTTGGTTCATCTTTGCATTTAACTGGATGATCTCCCTATCCTTTGTCTTCATCTATCATTGCATTTGTTTCTGATTTAGGCTAATGTGATAGTGTTGGCAAAGAGAGAGTTATCTTCTTCTCTTTCCAGTTCTTCCTCCTCTTCATCACCTAAGGATGTGCTTGAAGCTCCTCCTTCTGTTTGCTCAAGAGCTTCGTTCTTCAATATGAATAGAAGAGCCCCATGCCATCTATGTTGGTGTTATCACCCACTAGATGGTTCTCCAACATGTTGTACTACATACACTACCTTCCATAGTATCTTCATCATATTCTTCATCTTATTGTAATTTGACTTCAGAATGTCTCCTCAATGAATTTCTGGCTCTGGATTCGAGGCAAACCCCTCTTCAACTGGAGGGCTAATCATCCTTCTTTCGAAGAGATTCAGTTGACTGATGATGGGATTCCTTGGAATGTTCACCTGGGTGTCAACCATCCAGTAATGCGTCATCATAAGATTTCTTCTTTTGAACCCATTTTTGTCAGTGCCTATCATTGGTGGATTTTGAGAACCCGATGCCATGCATCTTTCTTCATTTTCAATAGTTTCTCTTCGAGGCCTTGGCCTCCAGACTTGCTTTCCTTTCTGTTAGGACCTTTCAAAAGTAGATTCCCTGACATATGGCCTGGGTGTTATGCTTCGATGCTCACCATATGGGGTTTGCTTGAATTGATCATTAGCTCTCACAACATGTGGTAGTCTACCAGATGAAACATTATCAGCTTCAATCATCATAGGCCTTTGGACCCTTCTTTTCATTAGGCCTATTTTTTTAGTAACTTCACTCGATGAACTCTAGCAGATAAGAATTTTCTTTTGGGGCACCAGAGCTTTACGCAAGGGTGGATCCCAAAAAGATTGTTTCAACTCACCAATAGAGCTATTCCACTTTACCCGTTTTAGGTTCTCTAATTTATTCGTGAATACTTTTCTAACTCTGCTAATAACAATAGGTTGTTCGATAGAATTGTTGAGCTCTCATTTCATCCTTCTTCTCTGTCTTCTTATTTATTTTCCTCCAGACGTGAAAGCTTCATGATCATGCTTCCCTGGTATGAAAGGTTCAATTGGCAGAGTAGTGTTTACAAGCATGATTGAGACTTTCTGCCCAACAACAGTTCTCTTCATAGTCAAAGTGTCAGAATATCCCAATGTTTGAAACATAGAAGCTCTCTTTGTGGAGCTTCGGTAGTAATTACTTCAATAAACTTTCTCTATTGCACAGGTTGATGTGCACGACATGTACATGTATCCTGGGTTGATGTGACATGAGCTTTAGTTTTGCAATTAGGAAAGTCCAACTAAAATTGAATGGTAGCTCCAGATCTCCGGTTGATGATAGCATTAAATATGGATGTTAGACCCACTAGCCTTCACAATGAACAAAGTGTTTTGAAGATCCATTTGCGCAAATGAAAGATGGGGATCAATAATCTGAAATAAATATTCTACCCCATACTTTCAAAATGCAGAGATACAACAGAACAGAAATAAAATTAACATATTCAAAAGAAAATTTTAAGCAAATAAAACCATACTCAAGAAACTATAATGTTCATTAAAGATTTTATTTTATTATTAAATTTCAATTTTGATTACTTATACTCCACTGCTACTATATACAAAATTTGACTAGCCAAAGATGGAAAGAGAAACCTATCCCCAGTGGAGTCACCAGAAATTTGTGGGCTCCAAAAATTCATCGACCTCTCGATGAAGAGAGTTTGATTTAAATGTCGGTGAAATTTTCAGAAGGCGGATGAGATAGTAGATAAGATACTACTCAGATATTTCACCCTCATTTTGTGAGGACTTTAGATCTAGTTCCAGGTTTCCTATAAGCATAAGCACCTATAGTTATTTACCCTCCCAATGCCGAGAGAACTTTTGATTAAGGCTAGTTAGATCGCTAAATACATATATAGTATCGATGTGGAGTTTAAAATTTAGGGTTTAGAATTTATAAAAGTCACCATTATTTAACTTAAAGCATATGGTTGGTGGAATGATGACGTGCCCGATGTAGATCCCATGGTTCCATCCGGGTTGTCATGGTCCCTATTATACTTAGAGGAGGTAGACCTAACTGATCAAAGAATCCTTGTGAAGAACACACATGGGTTACACCATCCAAGTAATCCTTATAGACCTGGGGTAGTGTTTGTCTAAGGAGACAAGCTTAAGTCCACCTTAGCTGACAAGAAAAGGCTTTGTGCCTATCAAATATACCTTATGATTCATAACTCAAAGGGCTGAGCTATTGGGGAACATACGGCTACACTGTGTCATAATAATAGTCATTTGGCGAACAACTGATCGAGGACTCTAGTCGTAACTGCATCATATGTGGAGCCTACTGGCCAAACCACGTGGACAGAGGACACGGGCCACATCCTTACTGGCACGAGATTATTTGAGTTTGAAAATAGTGATTTATTTGACTTGACATTAGCTTATTTGTGAGTTAAGAGTTTTTTAATTAGTCATCTCGAACAAACGATGGTGGATGGGTGGATGAGTTATTTTCTTTATGTATTTAAATGATCAATTTTATTTAGTTCAGATATTTTCTTAGTTGAAATTTAGTTTTAAGATGAATTAATTTAGAGCTCAAATATCTTTTAATGATAATATTCCTTCCGGTTGAGATTTTCAGTCAATGCGGCCATCATCGGGGTAGACCTTGTCAAATCTACTTATTTGTTAGTAGAGGATTGGGTCTATGACTTGCATTTATAAATTTTAATTCGAGATATAATAATTTAAAATTTTAAATAATAGTAATCCCCTTCGGTTGAGATTTTCAGTCAACGCAGCCATCATCGGGGTAGACCTTATCAACTCTACTTATTTGCTAGTAGAGGATAGGGTCTATGACTTGTGTAATTAAATTCTTTAGGAAATTGATATCATAACAGACCTTGTCAACTCTATTGTGAATATAGAGGATTGGGTCTTATAACCTAATGTAATTTGAGTTCATTTAGAAGTTGATCATTTAGTATACCGTGTCAACTCTATTTCAAACATAGAGGATTAGGCCTACTATGATCATATTCTATGGAGCTGAATACTTTTATCTTTCATTGGCTTGAATTAGCATATGGAGACATTCATTAGCTTGAATGCATATACTCATAAAGGATTGAATCGATTTCATCATTCTTCTCCTTTATGTTTAAACCCACGTAGCATCCTCAGACACCTGAATATAAACATTCAACACTGTGTCGGGGTCCATATGGGTATTTAGTAATTTAGGAAATTTTATTTACAAATTCTGAGATTAATTTCATGTTTATTTAATCTCAACTTAGCATGTAGCCTTTTCAGGCATTAAAATTTGTACTTTAAATCTCTATGTCCGAGCACATGCAAGTATTTTTAACTTAGATAATTTTATTTAATTAATGAAATCACTAGTTTAGAAAATCATAATTAGAATAAAATTTTTTTATTTTTTGGATTGAAAGAACCTCCATAATTAGTGAAGCATTTAATTTAGTATCGCCTTCTATCTGCTTATACAAAGAATTATAGATCTACTAGCGAGGAAGGCATTTTAAATTGTTCTAATATCTTATTAGATCTGTTGGAATAATTTATATTAAAGTGCCAAATTTATATTTACTGCCAAAATAAGTCATGGTGTTTTAAACAATTTTTATTTAAATTTATTTAAGTCTCAATTTTTAGATGAAAATTCAACATTTTAGATTTTGCGTGATCCCCATGTAGGGGCTACTTTAACTATTTTGGCTTACTTGACGCTAATGAAGGTAGTGGGTTGTATCTTGCGACACCAAAATTGTCTCTTCACACCCACTATGCCCTAATGGGCATTAGTAGGGTCTTGAAACCTGCAAATAGCAAACATATATAATTTTCACATATTTAAGCCTCCTCTTTTTTTTTTAAGTCCCAGATTTTAAAATTTTGACAACATTTCAACATAGGGGGAGTGACATCTAATAATTCTAGCTTACTGGTATGACAATAGCATAAAGTGGTGTCTTATGACACCACCATGATCTTTGCACCTATGTCTGCATTAGTGGGTCTTGAAACCCATAAAGAAGCACAAGCACAAATATACATTTCTTTTATACATTCAAGCACCTCTCTACCTTCACCAACAATAACAAAAATAATTTTGCATGAGTTCAGCTAGCAAAGATTGAATAGAGATATTAGAGTGTTGATTATTTGGATTGAATAGGTGGAGGAAATGTCAAAAACCTAGAGAAGAACCCTCCTATTGACAGTGTTCTTTCTCAGGTTTCATCATTTGCAAGGAACAAAAGAGGGTTGTTTGGCTGCTGGAATAATGTAAATGCCAGAAACTGAGAGAAAAACTCACCAAATGATAGTGTTGCTTCTTGATTTTTATCATTTGCAAGGAAGGAAAGAGGGGCTGTTTGGCTGTAGGGGTAGTGAAAATGCTAGAAACATAGAGAAGAACCCGCCTAATGACGGTGTTGCTTTTCAATTTCCATCATTTGCAAGGAAAGAAAGAGAGGCTATTTGGCTGCAAGAATAGAATAAATGCCAAAAACCTAGAGGAGAACCTGCCTGATGACGATGTTGCTTCTTGATTTTTGTCATTTATAAGGAAAGAAAGAAGGGTTGCTAGGCTACAGGAATAGTGAAAATGCCAAAACCTAGAGGAGAACCCGCTTGATGATGGTGTTGCTTCTCGGTTACCATCATTTGCAAGGAAAGAAAGAGGGGCTGCTTGGCTGCAAGAATAATGGAAATGCGGAAACCTAGAGGAGAATGCACTTGATGATGATGTTGCTTCTCAATTTTCATCATTTGCAAGGAAAGAAAGAGAGGTTGTTTGGATGTAGGGGTTAGTGTTGAGGGGAATGGAAAGAAACAATTGCGTATTTGATTATAAATAAGGTTTAAGCAAGACTTAGCCTAAATAAGCTAATCAATAAATCATCAACTTCAAGCTTCACACAACCTGAAATCTTATTATTCCTTCACTTAATCTTCAAAGGATGCTAGATTGATAGAAGAATTCAAGTTGAGCTTGATTTATTATATTAAGTAAAAAAAAATTTAATTTTTGCTTCTCTACTTTCCTACTAAACAATCAAAATAAAAATAACTTTGAACCTCATAAAGCTTTAATCGTCATCCCTCTTAAATAAGTAATGAGCTTGTTGTCTATTAAATCTTAAGAAAAAATTCAGAGAAAATAAACTAAAATAAAATAAAAAAGAGGCTTTTATTTCACTATAGTTAAAGGAAAAAACAAAATTCAGAATCCTAGTTCTATACCCTTTTTTTTCTGAATCTAATACCGAGAAGCCATTCAGTGGGTATTAGTAGATTTGATTTACCTTATTTTATCAAATAGATTATGGATGTGATGGGCTTGGGATAATGAAGACAAGAAGATGAAGCTTTATATATATATATAAAAGGCTTGTGTGAGTGAAGAAAAATGAAAAAAAAAAATTTTGATAAGAATAGAAGTTACCGGCGGGATTCAACACAGGATTGAATGACCGGCAAAAGGAAAATATATAATGAGATGCTTGCTACCTAGACTTGGAATTTGATTGGATTGGAAGTCAGTTTGAATTAGGCATCAGTTGCACAAGATCAGGACAATATGAAGGATTTAGGCGGTAGCCTAATCATGGCTTGTGATTGGAGACATGAACTAGATGGGGGAAATGAGAGAAGAGGTTTTTTACCTATGCAGCTGAAGGAAGAGCTCCGGCTTTAAGGAGTTTGGCTTGAGGTGGATGAGTGCGGGCAAGGTTCTGTTTTTTATTTTTATTTTTTTTTGCAAAAAATCCTGGCTATCCCTTTGTCTTAGGTGGGAAAAAAAAATAAGGGATTAGGACTCTTAATTGCATATTAGTTACTTTGCTTATGAGCTTAGGCGGGATTCTATTTTTTTTCAAAAATATTTGAATAATATTGGATCTATTTTGGAAATAATTTATACCCAATTTTTTTTGAATTGATTCTGAAATAATTCGGATATTAAGAAATTGTTTGATCAAAATTAAAGTAAATATCTAAATTTAGTTATTTTTCTATGGTCATATTTATGCAAAAAATTCATCAAAATTAATCTCATACAATATGGATTTCGTTTCTAGGAAAATTCAATGTTTTGAATTCAACCACGTCATCCATTTCACAATTGGAGGTTATTTGATTAAAGTCAGCAGCATGGAATCGAGCCAATTTTTGTTCAGTTGCGTCGTCGCTTCCAACCGCCGACATTCCGACTCGTCAAATTGGGCATGAGATATCATTTGATAGGTTTTGACGTTTCAACACTAACGGCATAATCAATTTTATGAATGGAGGTTATTTGAGCATCATCCCAGCTTCTCGACCTTGTTATGTGTATAGGCGTATTGACAGATTTTCTTCTTGATAGGTCGATCGAATTATACGATATGTATATTTTGATCAATTTTGGCATTATGAACATGACGGCGAAGTCCGTTCATCAATCAGAGATCATTTCGACTAGTTTCGGTGATGTCGAGTGTATTTTAGTTTCCATTTGTGCGCATCGCATCTGAAGTTTGTTAAATTTGGCTTGTGAGCTCGACTTGACTAATGGAGCATATATGTAGGTCAACAATGACATGAAAGTTGGATTGGCTTAATTTACTTTGATTTAAATTGAATTGATTATGATTCATGTAGGTCAAATTGGCTACTTTGGGTCAAGTGAGCTAATTGGGTTTTGTTGGTTTTATTTTGAGTTGGGTTTGATTTAGTTGAGTTTATATATGGATTTGATATTGACATATAAAATCAATTACAATTAGTTTAGGTTCAAATTAGTTTTGGCTCATTTGAATATTTCAAGTCAAATGGGCTAGATTGGGTTTGACTTGAGTTGAATTGGATTTGATTTCATAATTGTAGTTTATATTTATTTTTGGAATAATAATTGAAGGAGTGATTGCATTATGAAGAAATCCATAAGTTTTGAGTTAATTTGGGTATCATTTAGCTAAGTTTAAGAATTTGGCTAGAAGGGCTAAAATTGAGAATTTGATTTGATTTGGGTTTGATTTTGGCCTTTTAAATTTATATTTTATTTATATTTGTGAATATAAATGAATATATAAATGGGTTATGAGAAAATCACTTGAGTTTGGAGTGATTTGGAAGCAAATTTGACCAAATCTAGGGATGTGGGTCAAAAAGGCTTAACTTGGGAATTGATTTGAATTGAGTTTCAATCATTTAGATTTGATTTATGATTTGGAATTTGATTGGAGATTGAATTTGATAATTGGAATGGGGTTGATTTGAATTTGGTTAAGTCTAAGTCCATAAGATAAAATCAATGGGCTTAGGAAGGGATTTGGAGTTTGGATTTAATCATGGGTTTCAATCATTTGATAGTTGGATTTGATTTTAGAATTTGGATTTGAATTTGAGATTTAATTTGGAAGAAGGAAGCAAGGATTTGGTTTGGGATATAGGGTAGGCAAGTCTTCCTAAATTCCTAAGGCACAACCTATCCCTATGGCTAACTCTTCTAAGTCTTTAGGGTTAAGTTAAGTGTTCACCTAATCACTAGAAATATCTTAAGATTAAGAAACACTTAATGTCTATGAGAGTCCTAGATTTATGATATGGAAGATGAGAGCTCACTCCAAAAGTAAGGTCAACAACCTTCCACACATGTTGTCTAAACTAAGTGAACCTTCCCCCAAGCTCTAAGCCCACTGGAGGACAGACTTCGATCAAAGTCGAGCGTCCAAGAAGCGTTCTTCTTGGAGCAATCCACTTGGAACCAATCCAATTGTTGCTCAATAAGGCTTCTCTCAACTAGACAAAGCTTCCTCAAGCATGTGAACAATGGTCTTAGCTCCGGTGAGGTAAATCCATTGAAACCAAGCTTTAGCTTAAAATGTGTTGGAGTTTTGTGAAGAAAATTTGCATGTGAGCCGATCTTAGCTATTGGATCTTCTTGGATCCCTCATGCGAAGGTATAGGGTTGTTTTAAAATGAATCCAAGCTCGGGTGAGCTCGGATCAAGCAATTCATGACGGATGGGCATCTTCGTTCGTCACTCACAGGAAAAGAGATCACGAACCATTCGTTCCACATGATTGGAATGGACAGCTATGATCAGATCACACTAGATCATCCGTTTAATCCTTCTTTATCATAGGTTTGATCGTAGCCATCCGATCTTAGATCGACTCACGGCGTGTCCCTCATCCAAGTGTTGACCTCACTTTTGGAGTGAGCTCTCAACTTCCATATCATAGATCTAGGACTTCATAGACACTAAGAGTTAGTCTTAAGTCACTTCTAGTGATTAGGTGAACACTTAACCTAACCCTGAGACTTAGAAGAGTTAGCTATATGTTGTGCCTTAGGGATTTAGGAAGACTTGCCTACCCTATAGCCCAAACCAAATCCTTGCTTTCTTCTTCCAAATCAAATATCAAATTCAAATCTAAATTCCAAAATCAAATCCAACTATTAAATAATTAAAACCCATGATTAAATTCAAACTCTAAATCCCTTCATAAGCCCTTTAATTTTATCTTATGGACTTAGCCTTAACCAAATTCAAATCAACCCCAACCAATTTATTTTCTCAATTATCAAATTCAATCTCTAATCAAATTCTAAATCATAAATCAAATCCAAAAGATTGAAACCCAAATTAAATCAATTCCCAAGTCATGCCCTTTTGACCTAAAACCCTAGATTTGGTCAAATTTGCTTATAAATCACTCCAAACTCAAATTTTCTTATATTTATATCTTTTATATTCACAAATATAAATGAAATATAAATTTAAAGGTCAAAATCAAACACAAGGCATTAGAGGCCCTCTCCCACTCTCATTTTCATCTCAGCTCTCAAACCTAATAATCATTCCCACTTCATTTTGGGGTGAAAACACCAAAAATAAGTGGATTTTGATGAGCAAGTGGCGATGATTGGAGAAGACATCATGTTGAAGTGAAGGTGAAGGTCTAAGATCATTCAAGGCTTCTTTCTTCACTCAAAAAATGTTCAATCATCACCGTCATCCTGTGAGGTAATCTTCAAAACTAGCGGCCTTAGGATTTCTTGCATTTTGTAATGATTTTCTTGCGATTTTAGTAGTTTTCCTTAGATAAACCTCGCATATTTTCATTTTATTTGATCCCAATATGAAATAAAATTTCTCTAGTGAAGATTGAAAACGATCCTAATCAGACCTTATTTCACATTTTTTGCATCTTTCCCATCGATTTCACCGGTTGGATAGCACCAACCATCCGATCCCACGTTTATGGGTTTGGGCCTTTCATCGTGTCAAACCTCATCATCATGAATCAGATCTCGTCAGGATCTTGGCCTTGTGTGATGGTAATGCATTACGTGGAATGTAGTCAATCGTGCGGTGTCGCGTGGTGCCGCATTGCCATGTCAGCGCCGCTAGCGGTGCTAACTAGGTTAAGTGGGAAGATCCATATTTTCTGATTTAAAAAAAATATATATTTAAATTACTTGGAACTTCAAAAATTGATAGAAAATAAAATACTTAATGAAAAATTTTAAATAAGGGCTCGTTGGATTTATCTTTCCAAGAGAAATTCAATAAACCTAAAATTCTTAAATTTTGCTGGATAGTTTGAGCTTAATTTAATTTTTTGGTAAAATTAAATTTCATTAATTAAACTAAAAATACACTTCAAATTAAGTTAAAATTTTCAAAAATTGAAATTGAAGCTAAAATATACCTACCATAAAAATTTCAAATTAAACTGACTTTTGGATTGTAAGATATTGAATTTTGAAGTTCAAACGATTTATTTTAATAAAATAAACTAACAAACTTCATGAAAATTATATTAATCAACTAATATTTTGAAAAAGCATAACTAATTGTAGAAAAATCCAAAAATATAAATAAGTACTCATTTTAAAGGCATTTCAGAGGAGATTAACTTAAAATTAATTCTAATTAATTTTGTATAATAATTAAGGCATAATTGAGTTTAACTAAAAATTTAGTTAGCTTAATTACTCTAATTACCCAAGTAATTAATCTCAAACTTTTGAGTTTGATTAATGGGATGACCTCTACCTCCCATTTTTTTTTGAGATTTATTACTAGGTTAATTAGGAAAATTGCTTATCTTAGCCTTAATTACTCTAATTAATTAGTGATTAATTAACATGCTAAATAGTAAAAAATCATTAATTAAGTTTTTAATCATTGTGAGATAGTGAATGGACATGGAATGAGATTGGGACCTCTTCCCATTCTTTTCCCTAAGTTCATTTCACTTGACTTGAAACTAATTAATTTGGGATTAATTAATCTTTAATTCATTAATTAAATGGCTTAATTAATTAAATTAAAATCATAATCATTAGAACTTCTAATTAAGTTTCTTGGGTAGCTCTTTGGGTGTTCAATAACTTAAAGAGAGATCTAATGAAATTACGGTTAGCTCACATGTGTTAGAAAATCATAAGAGTAATTAAGTGAGCTCCTTAAGTTAATCAATTAAAAATAATGAGCTAATTGCATTAAGCCCCTTTCATTTCATAGGAGCGTTGTTATCTACTTTTCTATGTGGTTTCATATCATATTAGCTCATACTTGTTTAATTAATTACCTTAAGGTGACATAAGTAAGGGTTATTTAATTGATTTAATCCATGCTTAACTTAATTAAACCATAAAATCAACTTAATTACTTATTCATTAAACCAAATTAACTCACACATGGGGAATGGGATTAGGATCAGCAAACCTCTTTCATTTCCTAAATCAAATCAAACTCAAAACTAAAAAATGTCATTTAAGAACTTTGATTTATTTTAAGTAGCCTATTTATTATGATTGTCCTTAGGAATTAATTGGAATGAATGAGATCATGCTCTTATGTTCCTTTATTTCTTTTCAATCATGTTAAATGTTGCTTGCCAAATATAATCATGCATTCATTTCTTTTAAAATTAACTAAATGAAATGGTTTTTTTATGTCAAATTGCATGTGATGATTTAAATTAAAAATAAGTGTGGCTATTATTACTATTAAATCAGAAGTTATTTTTAAAACCCATAAATCAATTATAATATATGGAATAATACTAATTACAAGTATCTATAAGTTTGCATGTGTTGATAATATAATATATGCAATATGAAGCTCTCTTTCCTTATCTTATATGGATTTGCATGGGATTTATAAATGTATAGTTCATTTGAAAAGAACACAGTATTTGTCTAAATCTACTCCTATACATCTCCATGTTAAGACTAAGGAAGAATTTCATATCACATATATATAATCAATACTCCTAAATTCTTGGGCAAGTAGTCATAAGTAGGTCTTGTACCTTATGCCCCTAGTGTAGAAAAATGATATCATACTCACTTAAAACCCTTATATATATGTATGTATGTATGATGTGACCAATGATTAAGAATCATAATCAGATAAATCAAATACAACTTTTGCGTGGATTTTTCCTAACCTTGTAGTTATTTTTACATCTATATGTATATAAGAAAAATGGTATATTAGTCAAGACACCCCGGGGCTACGAGGCTTTAAGTAGCCCTAAGTAGGTCTTGTACCTTATGCCCCTAGTTCAGAACAATGGCGATGTACTCACTTAAAACTTTTATACATGCGAATGTGTACCTAGCTAATGGATGAAAAATCCCTCTTTTCTATTAAAAGACATGCATACATAATTTAATCAACTGAAATATTTAAACTCCAAACACACTTCTTTGCTTTCATCATTTAAGTGTGTTAAGACATACATTGTATGTATAGATATGCTTAGGATTTAGTCATATGCATGATATATATGATAGAGAGAAATGAATAAACATTTATTATGCAGTAGTAATTTATTCTAATTAATCTTAAGATATATTTCTTATTGAATAAGGTCATTTAGAGTGAACCTAAACTTAGGATTGATTAAAACATATAACAAGTCATTCACTAACTTGTTTTAGAGGTGAATTAAGGTATGGATGAAAGGGAGATTCCCTCTCTTTCTTCTTTATAACACTTGCTTCCATATGAAACAAAAGAAAACACTAAGTAAAATCTTCAAATCAATTAAATCACTTAAAGAGAAATCAACCCCTTTATAAATTAAACCCCTCACACTTAGTGAATTACAACACTAAAGCCTAGTTATGACATACCACATAAGCTTTAATTCACACACATTAGACTAAGTCACCATTTCAAACTTTATGTTATGGTATGGTTTGATGTATACTTATTTTGTGATGTATTGTTGTAGACTAGAAGTTAGGGTGTATGTGTGTAGTATGGATGTTAGGTTGATATTAGCCTAATAATATTTTTTTTGCTTGTGCTTAAGGAGCCACTAAATAAAAAAAATATAAATGTTTTTGTTGTGCAGGTTGCTTAGCCTCTAAGCATAATCCAAGTTAGGACAGGTGGGCTTGGTTACCCATGTGTGGAGTGCTAAGTCCAAATTATTCATATAACTGTTTGGGTTGTATGGTGTGTTTAGCTAACATTTATTTTGCAGGTGTAGCTAGATATACTTTTCTTAATGCAATTTTACATTAGGATTAGGATGAGTATTATGGGAGATTAGGATGAGAATTGGTTATAAGACCAAGTCTTATGTACCATATGATGTCTTTGGAGCAAGCATATCCAAATCAAGCTAAAGGAAGAAAGAAATGGAGCAAATCAAATGAAGAAATGGAGGATGAAGAAATGAAGAAGGAAGAATGAAGACCCCCATAACATTCATCATTTATAATTGTAATTATTCTCTTATAATTCAGGTTCTATAAGGGTAGAGATTGACTACCCATATTTCTTTCGAATGTACAAATAGCATCACCACATCGACTTTTATTCTTTGAGATAGCTTTATAAATTGTTTGATATTTTGTTTAGTTGTGCATTAAAAAAAAGCATGCATTTTCATAGTTTGTTTATGATTGGTGATTGTTGTATGGATGCGATTAGGCTCCTAGGATAAAATTAATTTTTCTACCCAAACTAAAAACTCATAACTAAACCTCTAAAATAACTCATAACCTCATATAAAGCGAGGAATTAAATCAAGATAATAAAATATTTAGCAAGCCCTTAATAATGGTGTATGTTTAATATCATGCAAATTATTTTATTTCACTCTTGTTAAGGGAAGGCTTCCATCTTTGCCAGATAGTAAGGTCCTAACCTTTGAGAGCCTATGATAAACGAACACCTCTTTCCCTTTTGATTTGGCTCATAATCAACTTCTCATGCATTTAGGCATACAAATTATCATAGCCTGTGTCAAAATAAAGAGTCTCAAATTAAATTAAATTTGATAAAAATTTGCATTAGATTTAAGTCATTATTCATACCCCTCATGTTCTAATCTTTTAGGGAGTGGGTTTAAAGACTTAATTTCTTTTCTAAATAATAATAGCCTTGCCATCTTGCAAAAGCATATGACTTGCCTACATGGATTTAAAGCAAAGGAGGAGTTAGCTAGCTGCTACTCTAGATGGTTAAGTCCAGATATGATTTACTCTCTTATGGAGGTAAATCATATACTTCCTTAGATTTAGGTCATGCTTTGGCCCTCATCAAAGCTCCTAGATTTTGGATCAGATTATTGTTTCCCTTTGCAAGCTACAAGCATAAATCCTAACCTCTTAAGCATTTCCATAATCTTATATTGTGGAATTATAAGTCTTAGAACTCTAATAAAATTTCAAATCAAATAAATAAATCTCCTCAAATTCAAATATATAAAGCCCAACTATATGATAGATTGAGTGCTCATTGTTTCTAGTATCATGAGCACTCCCTACTCATCTCATTTGATAATAACTCTTCCTTTGATCCATCCCACTTAATCTTCTAAAACACAACCAATTTATTGATAGTCTTATATTTGAATTATTTGGAGATAACAATTATTTACTTTAATCGAGAATATTCTTAAGAGATTCATTTTTTCTTAAGATGTAATTAACAATGGGGGATTGCCCCCATAGAGAACTTTAGAACCCTGTCTAAATAAACCCTACTTTATTCATCCATGTAAAGTAGAGAAAAAATCTCAAGTATATTCGAAGATGCATCATGCCTTAGAAGTCCTTATTAGGTGATTAGATCCATTGTAAGATAGTGACTTCTATCTTTCGAGATAGTACACTATTCCTCAATGTCATATCCGATCACCTCAATAGGTACACCCTTAGATATGTGTGGTGTCCCCCCCCCATATACAAATGAATCAAAAATAAACACCATGCCAAGTCAGCCGCGGATGTGACTACTTAAATAGCCAATCCCATGGTGCTAAGTGGAAAGCGGGCTTTGTTAGCTACCATATGGTGTCGACGGGATTAAGGCTTAATTAAGAATAGCATAAAGAGATTTAATGAAATTATGATTTGCCCATATGTGTGGGGAAATCATAAAAGTAAATAATAAGTTCATTTAGCTTAATTAATCATTAATTATGAGCCAATTGCATTAGACAATTTTTATTTCATAGGACCATTGCTATTTTACTTTTCAATTCATTTGCACATTACATTGGCTCATAATTATTTAGTTAATTACTTTAAGGTAACATAGGTAATTAATTGATTTAATTCATACCTCAACTTAATTAATCCATAAAATCAACCTAATTACCTTTCCATTAAACTAAATTAACTTACAAACATGGGATGGGATTAGGATTAGCAAACCTCTTTCTCTCTTTCCTTAAATCAAGTTAACCATCAAATTAAAAATGACATTAAAAAGCTTTAGCTTGCTTTAAATGATTTTATTTGAAATGATTGTCCTTACAAATTAGTTTGGTTGAATGGAATTATGTTCTTATGTTTATTTATTCTTCTCCAATCATATTAAATATTGTATGCCATTTGATTCATGCATTCATCTTTTGCAAAATTAATTAAATCAAATTATTTCCTTTATGTCAAGATTGCATGTATTGAATTAATTTAATATATGTGTGGCTATAATCACTATTAAATCTAAATATATTTTTCAAAGCTTATAAATGAATGATTACATATGATATGAATGCTTGTTATAAATACATAGGAAATGTATGTGATTATACCCTAAGTGTATGGATTAGAGCTTTCTTTTCTTTAATTCATGTGTAGCTTTACATGCATTTGAATGTTAATAGGTATATAGTCGAGACATCCCGGGAATACAAGGCTTTAGTTAGCCCCAAGGAGGTCATTTGATTACATCACTTCCCTGGTTAACAGTGACAAGTACTTATTTGATTTCATTTACTTGTATTTATACATTAGAATTTGAATAAGAACTTTAATCCATATGCATAAATGTTTCAATCAAGTAAAAATATAAGCTTTGCATGGTTTTACTTCCTTTACTTATGTATACATCCATATGTATTTGAGAAAAGCAAATATTTAGTCTGGAAATCCCGAAAATATGAGGCATTAAGTAGCCCCAAGGAGGTCATTTGATTATCTCACTTCGATTAACAATGGCATGTATTAGCTTATGTATTTTATACATGTGTGTGTATTTAATTATGGAATTAGAACCCTTTTTTTATCAAAAATACATGCATTTGCAATTATTCAAATGATTGAATTAATTGATCATGTGATTTGAAGCTCTCTTCCTTATGTTCATGTATGCAAATTTTAATATGGTTGAATGTAATGGTATATAGTGCAAACATCTCGAAAATATGAGACTTTAGTTAGCCCCAAGGAGGTCATTTGATTTCATCCCTATGTATTTTTCATAAGAATTTAGATAGAGCTTTAAAATAATATGATGAAATAATTCAATCAAATAAAACAAATATAAACTTTGAATATACATACTCACATCCATCATTCAAGTGTGCTAAAATATATTGTATGTGTAGGTATACTTAGGATTTAATCATATGCATGTTACATGTGATGGAAAGAAATAATTTAACATATGTCATGTGATAGTAATTCAATCAAATTAATATTAAGATACCTTTTATGTTGAATAGGATTATTTAGAGTGAACCTAAACTTAGGATTAATTTAAAATATGTAATAAGTCATTCACAAGAGAACTTATTAATTAACATGCTTTAGAAATGACTTATGGTAGGGATGAAAGAGAGTAATCCTTTCTTTTACTTTTATAACACTTAGTTTCTAAGTATAGGTCATATGAAATAAAATAAAATACTAAGTAAAATTCTCAAATTAATTAAACCACTTAAAGTGAAATCAACTTCTTCTTATTAAACTTTCTTTGACATTTAAAAAATCATAACCTTAATGCCTAGTTAAGATATACCACACAAACCTTAATACACACACATTAGAACTAAGTCATCATTTCTAGCCTTATGTTAGGGTGGTGCATGGTATGATGTATATTTGGTTTTGTGATGTATTATTTTAGACTAGATGTTAGGATGTATATTTCATAGACTGGATGTTTGGTCGATATTAGCCTAACCATATTTTTTGTAGGGGATTATGCTTAAGGGGTGCCTAAAATAAATATAAATACTCTTTGGGTTGCTTAAACCCCTAAGCATAATCCAAGTTAGAGGTGGGCATGGTTACCCATGTGTTGCTTAAGTCCAAATTATATATATAAGCTTGGAATTGTTTATGTTTAGTTAACACTTAGTTTGCATATGTAGTTAGATTTACTATTCTTATTTTTAATGTAAATTTGCATTACGAATTAGGATTAGTGTTATGGGAGATTAGGATGAGCATTGGCCAGAAGGCTTAGTCTATGCCATGTGATGCCATAAAGCTTACCAAATCAAGTGAAGAAATGAAGATATGAAGACATGAAGAATGAAGAAAAGAAGACCCCCATAGCATTTATTCATTTATAAATTGTAATTATTCTTTCATATTTTGGGATGTATAAGGGTGAGCTCGACTACCCATTTTCTTTTTTTTTGTATGGTGGTACACCACAAACCTATTATTCTTTTTGCGATGGTTATAAAATGTTTGATGTTTTGTTTAGCTTGTGCGTTAGAAATTGCATGCCTCTTCATAATTTCTTTATGATTGGTGTTTGTTGTATGGCCTAGATGCGTTTAAGCTCTTAGAGAAAAATTAATTTTTCTACCCAAATTATAACTCATAACTAAATTTTTAAATAACTCATAACCTCATATAAAGCCTAGGCATTAAATTAATATAATTAAAAGATTTATCAACCCCTTAGCTGAATGTTGTATGTCTCACATCATGCATCCATATTGCTTCACTCTTGTTAAAAGACGATTTTCATCCTTGCATGATAGGGGAAGACTTGACCTTTGAGGGTCTCCTTTGTGATGTAAAAGACTTCTTTCCTAGTGATTTAGCCCATAATCCACTTTCATCATGCATCTTTACATATGAAAATCCTATTTCCTTGGTCAAAATGAAGTGTTAAATACAAATAAAATTTGAAAATATTTCTCATTAGATTAAGTCATTACTCATACCAATAATGCTCTAATCTCTTAGAGAGTTGGTTTAAATACTTTATTTTCTTTCTAAATAATAATAGCCTAACTAATCTTACAAAATCATATGACTTACCTACATGATTTTAAAGTGTAAGAGGAATTAGCTGGCTACCACTCTAAGCGATTATAAGTCCAACAGTCGGGTGGTTTACTCTCTATTGTGGATGTAAACAATATACTCATCCTCATTTAGATTTAGGACATGTTTTAGCTCTTACTAAAGATCCCTAGATTTAGGATTCGAGGTAGTTATTTCCTTCATCTTACAAGCATAAATTCTCACCTCTTAGGCATTCCCCTAACCTTGTGTGGTGGACTATAAGCCCTAATAATCTAATAAAATTTCAACTCAAAACAAAATAATTCTCTTCAACTTCAAAATTATAAAGCCCAACCATAGGATAAATTAGAATGCTCACTAGGCTTCCTAGTATTATGAGCATTCCCTACTCATCTCCTTTGTCTTCTAAAATAAGTCCTCTCCTTGATCTTTCCCATTTAATTTTCCAAACATAACCAATTTATTGATAGTCTTATCCTTAAAATATTTGGAGACAATAATTGCTACTTTTATTGAGAGAATTCCTAAGAAATTCACCTTTCTTAAGATGTAATTAGCTATGGAGGCTTGCCTCCATAAGAAACTTTAGAACCTGGTTTAATATAAATCCTATTTTATTCATCCATGTAAAGAAGAAGAAAAATCTCTGGTATATTCGAAGACCATCATATCTTATAAGTCCTTATTAAGTGATTAAGTTCATTATTGGGTGATGATTTTCATCTTTCAATATGGTGCATCATTCCTTAATGTTGTACCCGATCACCTCAATAAGTACCCTCTTAGATCTACATGGTGTCCCCTATATAGATCTAAAAATAAACACCACACACGCACACACACACACACACACACTCTCTCTCTCTCTCTCCTCTCTTTCTCTCTCTTTTCCTCTTTTCCTATCTTCCTCCTCTCTCTCTCTCTCTCTCTCTCTCTCTCTCTCTCTCTCTCACGATAAAAAAAATTAAACTGAAGCAACCTCTTTCAAAACAAAAGTCAAAGTATATAATAAAATAATTTATATAAATTATCACTTTATATATATATATATATATATATGTAATAAAATAAAATAAATATTAATAAATAGTTAATAAATTAATTAATTAATTAATATACATAACACATAAATTTATAAATTATAATAATTTTTAGCTAAATTTATTTTTTTAAATTAATATATTTTTGAATAAAATAAGTTTTATCATCCAAAAATAGGGAGGCAAATGATATATCCCTCTAAAATTTATAAATTAAGCATGAATTTCAAGTTAAAGCATGTATTCAATCAATATAAGCGACTCAGTGAGATGAGTCTAATAATGCTAGAATCGAGACAAATCGAGCCCAAATGAGCTCAAATCAAGCCCAAAGCTACATATGAAAACTTCGAAATATTGATTGGATGATCAAATGACTTTCAAATTTAACGTATTTATAGTCGAATCGAGCGGCTCGACGAGATAAATATAATAAGTCTAAGATCACTTAAATTGAAGATCATTTGAATGGTCAAATCACTAAAAAATAATCTATAATCAAATGAATCGATATAAACCATCTAATGGAGTGTTTTGAGATTTTGGCTATAATAACTTAAAGGTCCCTCTTAGAATTCTATAAATAGGACCTCATTCTTGTCATGAAATGGGGGAAGGGGAGGAACTAGAAGCGAACTTGGGAGAAAGTTGAGAGAGAGCAAGAAGTTTGAAGTTCGTCATCACCACTATTATCGCCGATCGCTGCCTATTGCCATCGTCGACTGCCACCAGCAATCGCTATGTCTCAACTACCACTGCATAGTTGTTGTTACCTAATTTTGGAATTCTCATTTTCAGGATTTCTCACATACAATCTTGTAAACTCGTTATCGAAAAAACTTAAACTTTGTACTCTGAAATAGATATATAGTGGATCATTTTTACTACGCTAGGCCTCGTGATTTTTTTCCCTTTTTTTGGGATTTTTTTATATAAAAATTATGGAGTTTCTTATTCTCTTTTTATCTATGTGTGTTCTTGCTGAATTTCTGTACAAGCTAAGTCGTGAATTTTTATTCTACCGCAATTGATTTTCTAGCACGCAATAAATATAATATATTTGACGTCTTATTAATATGTTAATTTTATTTTTATGTGATGATAATGATGATCTTGATTGGGCATATTGAATACAGATAAGATAATCATGATAATGGTCCATCAATAGTGACGGTAATTCTCAACACTAATGAAGATGGTAGTGATGTTTGATAATGATAGTATTTAAAAATAATAATAATAATAATAATATTTAAAAATTATTTTAAGTTGTTTTAGTTCATAACTTGATTTGTTTCTTAAAAATAATTAAAAACATAAAAACACATTAAATAAATGTTTTTTAAATAAAATAAAAAGGATTTCAAATAGACTTTTAAGCACTATTTTGGGTTATTTTTCACTATTTAATTTTTAGATGATACCTAGCTATTGCTCTCTTTAAAAATAAAAAAATTTAATGATTAAAAATAATTTTTAATAATAAAATTTATTATAATGTTGAAATTACAATAAATTTATTATTATTTTTAAAAAGTAAAAGAAATTTATGATATCTACAATAACTTTAAAACTTATTTTCGCTTAATAAGTTTATATTTATTTTCTAATAAATACTTATAATTATCTGAACTAGGCTCTTTCCAACAATAAATAAATAAATTTTATAAAATTATACTTAAATTAGTGATGTTGTATAATTTATTATATAGCCTTCGTTGACCCTTATTATTATTATTTCATTCCTGTGTATAACAACAACAAGGCAATTTTTTTAAATTGAGTACGGTTAAAATGTGAATTAGCAAATTAAGTATTAATAAAAAAATTTTAAGAATAGGTATAATAATGTATTAACCGCCGCTCGGTCGTATGCAATGAGTGGCCGCCTAATTGGGCGACGCCATTTCAAGTCGCTTGCCCATTAGCGACGGCCAGATATAAGCCGCCACTAATTGCCGCCCCACATATCATTAGGGCCGATCGGCCCCGACCTATCTCTTTGGTTTCGATTCCTCTCCCAAACTCCACTCGCCATAGAACTCCGACCATACTCCGACCACCCACCGAGCACGGTCCTCCCCCCCTCTCGGAACTTCCGGCCGCCAGATCTGAGCATTCGCCTTGTCCAAGTATTCGATAGAAACTTTAGTTTCTCCGGCATTCTCTTTGACGTTTAACTACTTCCTCTCTCATTTACCGTTGGAAGTCAACTTTAGCTTTGATGATTCTTGCAGCTCCATTTCGAGGAAAATTCCCTTTGGCGATTCTACATTTTTTAGCTCACATCCTGTGTCTTGTAAACACATAGTAAATCACTTTATTTATCAATTTATTTAGGTGTTAAGTAGCCAAAAGTAGTATTAATTAGTGTCGGTTAATATAAAATTCTCATTATTCATATAACTTGTTTTGCAATATGAATAGAATTTGTTTCAGATTCTTTTCTATGGAGCGAACTAAGTATCGATGAGCAATTCACCAAGTTATGTGGGAGGTCGAAATCCCGCTTAAGGTTCACAAAGACCACCTGAATTGAAGCAACCAATTAGAAGCTTGCACATTGATCCTGAGCGCCAATCACTCTAACGTGTCGTATCCGGGTAGCGGATTTATAGTCGCCGATATACGCTTGTAAAGTTACACTTGATAAGCTTCCGTCGATGTTGGTTTTGGTGGAAGATGTTAATATTGCATCCACATCAGCTGATCCAGTAGTAAGGTCAGTAGATATACCGCTAACACATACACAGGATTTCATCGCACAAGAACATCCGGGGATACAACGCAGCTCTGATGAGTTTATTCCCAGGTAGTATATCATCATAATTTATCTGATTATACTTGTAATAATTAATATGATAATTAGTTGCTGAACTTATAAGTTATGTGGCAGTGATGATGCTGTCTACCGTTCGGATGAACCAGATGTCGAGTGCCGCAGCTTGGAGATGAGTATCGACTATGAGTAGTGGCTCAAGTAGTGATGAAAGGTGGTGATGATGATGATAGTTTAGTCGGGTTAGAAGCCACCGTACTTGAAATATGGACCATAATCACGAAAAATCACTCATTTCATAATATCGGAGAGTCATATGTTGTCCACAAACGAGTATGTCATGTGTAAAACTACGAGGGGACAACGATGTTTACTTGACACCCATCTAATTTAAACGCTAAATGATGAAATTAAAATTCCAAATGACATTGCCGAAGCTATGTGTTTTGCAAACGAGTATGCAATTTGCTATTGTGGGTGGTCCATAAATAATGTTCAATTCCAAACGTTACCTCTAACCAAAAGAACTACATTGTAAAAGACGATAGTCCTGAAGGCCCTATAATTGCTACATTGTAGCAGCAGCAGATATTAGGGGGTGCTTGGAGAATATCAAAAGTTGGTGAAAATCATAGATGTGTCAACGCAGTAAGTTCATCCGTCATCGACAAGGTAGTTCAAATTTCATAGCGTACTTCATCAAACCTGTGATCAGGCACTAGATTGATTTGAAACCTAGAGAGATTATAGGTAGAATGGAGTCAAAATTCAATGTTAAAGTTTCATATATGAAAGCATGGGATGCAAGGCGTAAGGCAATAAAAGCAATATTCGGTAGCTGGGAAGAGTCCTATAGGACTCTCTGTCTTTATATGCAATCAATTTCTATTTTACCGGTAGCCTACGAATTCAATCTACCACTACGCAACATTTTGAGACTTTTGGGCTTTGGACCTTCAATAATGGGATGGAGTCAGAGACCGGTGTTGAGCTGACTTTTCATGGGTAAGTATCGCGGGCACATTATTAACTGCCGTAGGAATCGACGGCAATAATGGGTTGTTTCCTCTAGCTTTTGCTATTGTGGAATCAGAGAATGTTGATTCGTGGTTGTGGTTTCTATTGTGCTTGCATGATATGTTACCCGTAGTGTCTAGTAGATGTGATTTATGCATAATATCTGATAAACATGCTGGTCTCTTGCATGGATACAAAGAGATTTTTCCTCGCGCTCATAGGCATTGTTTGCCATTTGCGAAAATTTTAAAAAAGTCGCACGACCGGAATTGCCGATGTTGAGTTTCTATGCCAAAAGATGTATATTGGTAACACCGATGATATTCATCAATTCAACCGTTTAATGCTAGACATTAAAATGTTAAAGAAGAAGCGTACAATTGGCTTGTAGAGCGTGACCCTGTAAAATGGTTCCTTGTGCACGATGGTGGTATGCGTTATGGGACAATGACAATGAATGCATCTGAGTGCTTTAATGGTGTACTGAAATGGGCACATGATTTACCGATTCAGGCTTTAATCACTGCTATCTATTACAACTTAGTAGCTTTGTTCATGAAATGATTATCCACTGCTACTCAGCAAGAGGAAGTCAACTTGTCTAGTTATACTCAGAGGATATCTACACTGTTACAATGTAATCGAAAGGGAGAGGCATTTAACTCAGAATATCAACCCACATGAGATGGTTTTAACAGTCCACCATCATTCGAGTTGATTTACTAGATAATGGCCTATGTGTTTGTAATTGTGGCGTAATGATCATATATCATTGTCCATGCCCACATGTGATCAGATTGGGATTTCTTAAACCATCTCAATGTGTGTCACAAGATTACACTCTTTAAGTATAAGCTTACATACATAAATGAATTTCATACTCTACTGACGCTCGGCCATCTATTAAAAGAGCATGGATTAGTCACGTAAATACCTAACTTTCGTAGAAGGTCGCCGACCAATGCTAATAGATTCGGAAACACAATGGATGAAAATATAGGTTCAAGTAGCAGAACTTGTAGCATATGCAAAACATCTCACTACGTGGTCATCTTGCCCCATAACATTGACTGAGATATTTTCCAATAGGATAATGCTTATTTTTCTCTTCACAGACGATCTACTTAGATTTTACAATATTACCACTAATACATTTGAGATTCTTTTCTGACAGGTACGATGGTAGAGGGCCACCCACATGCTGACGCTCGGTGACATAGCTGAGCAGATGGAGGAAGGCAGTTGTCACACGGTGTAGGGTTTAGGACAGTGTCTGTACTACATTTTATTTTTCTATTTCATTACAAACTTCAGAGTCATGTACAAGCTAACTTTGATTATGGCATAATGAATTTTTGTTTCTTGTCCATTTGTGAAATTAATTGCTTGCAAAGCTTCTAAAATGCTGTATGAAAAGAATTTGATATCATACAATGTCCTTGTTGATGGGTATGCATAGAACTCAAACTCTGAAGAGGCGGTTGAATATTCCAATTATTTAGAATTTGGGAGTGAAATGCTTTTTGCAAGCCTTAGACCAAATGGACAAATATTCGATAATGGCCACTAATCGACTTTCATCTCCGCCCAATTACTGGGTGACTGGCTCAGACTTCAATTAGTGGGGAAGATCCACCTACTTATATTCTTGTGTGACACGTGCATGATGCCCGAGCCAGCAAAGCTACACCATGCCAATGCAAGAGAATAGCAAAGAAGCATTGCACCAACGAAAGCAATTCCACCCTTCCATAAAATTTTTCAAGTCATTATCATCGCACAAGAAATAGTTATTTAACACAAGCAATTCCACCTTATTAAGTCTAACCAGTACTTTATTATCACACAATAGGCCCAATGCATTCCTCTCACTATCTAAAATATTCACTCGATTTAATGACTTCATCAGTTATTGTCACAAACCCAGTTCTAAATCTTCTACAACTAAGATTACACTCTATGTATGCAATTTTAAATCTACACAAATGAAAACCTTTACACTCTAAAAGATCGAACTCCATATTTTAAGTTTCTCCTTAAAAACACTATCGTTGCGTGGTCCCAAGGCCCTAATGAGGAAAGTGGGGAGTTGCATTAGATAGTGGACATCTAGCATAAAACTTGTTCAAAAACCATGACCTGAAACCTTAAATACATTAACTGCTATATACATAAATAAAAATTCATTGGTATGCATGTAAGAAAGTAACAACTAATAAAATGTACACAGATAAAATAACTACTAAAAATTAGAAAAATAACTAATAAAAATTCATTATGCCATAATCAAAGTTCGTACATGACTCAGAAGTTTGTAATGAAACAAAGATAAAATGTAGTACAGAAACTATCCTAAACCCTACCCTGCGGAGACAACCGCCTTCCTCCTGTCACGTGGAAGCACCACTCCTGTGTGTATTGGTCAGCGCACGAGATGGACGACGCAGGTGATGCTGGCCCTCTAGTGCAACATCCTCGGCACTGTGCGACATATCATCCTGTGATGGGAATATATGTGGCTGCGAGTCATATGATACCGATATGTAGAAGGTCCTGATCTCGCAGAAGGACCGGATCAAGATAATCGGGACCTGATCAAAACTAGATGGACCGCTCCGCCATGCCGTATGACACCGTAGGCAGATCCGTAATATGTGTCACCAATATGTACACGCCATCTAGGTCTCATATCATTCGCATCATCGACATCGCCGTAAGTGGTGATCATCCACGAAAGTATGGCATATGTCCCGAAGTTGCCGCGATATGGTCCGCTACACAAAAAATAGCATGTAAAATTATCACTTACAAAATATTGAATATTTACTTATATCATAACTTACATAAAGACGCTCACCGGTGCTCTAGGTAGTAAGTGGTCTGAGGATCTGTCGGGACGGTAAGTACAAAGAAGCCCAGATCCGAACCAAGATGTACCGAGTGATAGCAGCCTTCCTGCCCACTCATCTAGGCCCTCGACGAGGCAATCCTCCGCCTCTCCAAGAAGCAATGTGTGATCGGTAATCAACCCGCCAGACTGCTTTACTCACCATCGACCCTTTTGAAACTGGGTCAACTGGGACTACATCTACTGGGAATAAGGCAAGGCGCAAAGACTTATCTCGGTAAATACCACTCAACCCTCTTCCAGTTGATAAGAGGGACTCATGCTAACCATATGTCAGAGCCTATAGACATATATCTGATAGATGTGCTATGATCTGCTCACTGTACGGCTCCCAAATCACCTACACGTATGATAAAATTATGTTAAAATATAATCTATATTACAGTTATTTAGACTAAAGTGTTAACTGCAGATCCAACCTGTGTTTGCCGTAAGCCATCTAGCTCATTTCTGTACACTGCAACATTCGCTATTGGTCGCATAACATACTTCATTCCACCGCATACGTAAAATAGTTTAAACATATATATAAGCATAATTTGAAAGTGTAAACAACACATACCTCAAACCAACGCCGACCAAAGAAGCTCGCAGGATATGACACATGTAAAGTCGGCCTACCCACATGAATATGCTCCCAAGCCCAAATCTGAAGGAGGTGTAGGCAACCAGCCATATTGGCCCTGCTGGGTCTAGTCGACTCGTGCAGCTCCCTATATAGATGAGCCAAAACTGCTCCACCTATAGACATCATGCTAAAAGAATCCAGATCCTCCAGGAGTGGTAAATACCGTAGGACCTCAACGAAGTATCGAAAAGCCCAATCGAAATAAAATATAAGCCCGCGTCTAAGAACTCTGTCGGCCATATGACTCAGAAAGTCCACCTAAGCCACCTCGGGCATGTATGCTGCATGTGCCTGCCCGCCCAATGTCGACTGAATGACTAATCGGATCATGATACATCACGCCTGGTAATGGGTGTCATCCTAACAAATCATCGCAGCAATCAGGCCAAGTGTCACATCTCTTCTCCTCGCCAATCACAATCGGACCTATGATAGGTGGCCCATCAATCCGTAGTCCTAGAATCATCGCCACATCCCTGTCGCCATCTCACCTACGTGAGGTAGAAGGTGTCGCGGAGACCATCTCAACCAAAGCGGTAAAACGATGATCCCGGATGAAGCGTAATGACTAACACGCAGCCCACTGCTCTACCGATGAATCTTGTGTAATGGGCCACTCTTCAGATAAGCAAGTGTGATGTGGCCTCACCTGTTCAAAAAAAAATCTAAGTACTGCAAATAAAAGGTAAGCACGCGAACACATTCTCGCAAAAAAAATTCACTTACAGATCGGGTGAAGCGAGCCGCACGCAGGAGGCAATACTAGGATGAACCTCGAAGGTGCCCGCTCCAATGGTGGCTGGCCTCCTAAGCCTATGTCGCCGACGCCTAGTCGGCGGTGCTCCTCCGCCATCGCATTGAAAAAAGTAGAAGATTATGGTTTACAATCAACGCTACATACTGTAAATTATGAGAAATAATAGAGCAGCAGCTAAATAAAAGTGGGAAAAAAATCTTAAGACAAACCTTACATTCTTATCACATATAATGAGTGGGAAATCCACATAGACAAAGGCTTTTTTTGAAGAATAACTTTACATGAGAAGCATCAACAATCTTAAGACAAAATAAATAAAAGTGCCCATATTTCTCTCATGTCAAGTTTGATTTCAAGGAAATTTTAAATCCACAAAATGTTAAATAAGAGTTGGATGAATTTAATCTTGGTCGTTAAGATCAAAACTCAAGATTATATGCACACCAAATCCATACCTTCCATAAGTTGCTTTATAAGGGAATAATTCAACCGTGTGTATCATCCCACCAACACAAGCAAAGAAGGATTTTAGATGAAAGAAGGCTCAAAGCTTGAACCATAACAAATTGAGACTCTAAAGCTTAAAAGGAAAAAGAGAAAAGCTCTTATAACAAAGAAAAACAAAAGAGTAATCCCATTAACATTAATATCTTCTACTTACATTCAAATTACATTTTTGTGGCAATTTCTTATGTCCTTTCTTAATCATTCACTGAGAAATGTTATTTTTATCTTTATCTTCAACTTATATGCAAAGATATCATTGATGTACCCCTCTTTCAATCTTGTTGAAATATTTGATCTTTGAGCGAATGTGAACATAAGTGAATCTCATCAAATCACATAAGCTTATGCTATGTGTTGAGATCTTTAACATGTTCTCTCATCTTCATTTGATTTTATTCAAAGTTTATTGCATCATTATACTTAGTGTGCAAGGAGATCGAGTGATAGCAACAGTAAAAAAATACCTAGAAGAAGTCGTGTGCAACGGGACAAAAAAAAGCGCAATGCAGGCTGTGAGACCTACGCCGGCGGGCGTCGAGAAGTTCGAGAGGCGGAGGACCATGCTCGGTAGGTCGAGTTCGGGAGTTCCTACGGAGAGCAAGTTTTGAGGGAGAATCGAGCAAAATTGAGGAGATAGACCGACGCCCTAATGATATAGCCGCCCAATTAGTGGGCTCCTCATTGAAGCCGCCCACTAATTGGGTGATGGCGCTGAGCCGCCACACCCAATTAGTGCCACTCTCGAGTGACGCCACCAAAACGCGTGGGCGCCTAATTAATTGGGCGACTATACCTATTCTTAAATTTTTTTTATTAATACTTAATTAGCTAATTCACATTTTAACTGTACTCAATTTAAAAAAATTGCCTAACAACAAAAGAAAGAAAACTGAGCACTGTTCACATGCATGCCCTTGCTCGTTCACGCACCGTCTCCCTCAACCACAAGCAAAAGGCAACGAATCACTAGACGCGTGATTTCCCCTTTCAATTTTCACAACCACCCCCATTTCATGCGTAGATGCTCGATCTGAAAGAAAGGGATCTCATCCGTCTCAACCGCAAATGAGAACGCCAACTGCCAGCAATCCTCCTCGATGCATTCTTCGTCAAATCCAAGCGGAAACCATTCACCATAAGGCCTCTATCCTCCCTCTCTCTATGAATGGATGGCCTGCGACATCGATGATGACGCCACAGCAACTGAGGTTTACAACCTCGTTACAAACAACTACGTCGAGGATGATAAGCACATGTTCCATTTCAACTACTCTAAGGAATTCCTTCACTGGGCTCTCCGCCCTCCGGGCTACTTCACGTCATGGCACATTGGTGTACATGTCAAACCCAACAAAAAGCTCGTTGCTTTTATCACTAGTGTCCTTGCTAGGATCCACGTCTGCAAAGATGTGGTTTTGATGGTGGAGGTAAACTTCCTCTACGTTCATAAGAAGCTGAGGTCTAAGCGGCTTGTGCCTGTACTTATCAAGGAGGTTACACGGAGAATCCATTTGGCAGATATTTGGCAGGTAGCTTATACTGTCGGTGTTGTCTTTCTAATGCTGATGCAACCTGTCAGTACTGACATTGATCGCTTAATCCTAAGAAGCTCATCGATGTGGGGTTCTCTAGGCTTTGGGCAAGGATGACCATGAGATGAACTATTAGGTTGTTCAAGGTGCCGACATTACCTGCTACCCCTGGCTTTAGAAAGATGGAGCTCTGTTATATTCCAACAGTGATGAGACTACTGAGGGATTATTTGTCTTAGTTTGTTGTTGCACCTACTTTTGATGAGATGGATGAGGAGCACTGGCTTCTTCCCAAGGAGGATGTGGTGGATAGTTACTTGTTAGAGAGCCCAGAGAATCATGAGATCACTAATTTTTGTAGCTTTTACACTCTACCATCTTTGAAACTTAACAGCTCCAGCTGCTCAACTCTGAAGGCTGCATACTCATTCTATAATGTGGCAACAAAGACTCCTTTGCTCCAGCTAATGAATAATGCGCTTATAATGCCAAGCAGAAGGATTATGATGTGGTCAATGCATTGGATGTCATGGAGAATGAGTCATTTCTCAAGGATTTGAAGTTTGGGCCTGAAGATGGAATGCTGCATTATTATTTGTATAATTATCGGCTTAAACATGCTTTAAAGCCTTCAGATCTTGGGCTAGTCCTTTTATAATCTCTGATCATTATAGTTCAAGTATGAAGGTTTGAAGATCTCATCATGCTCATCAGGGCGTGACGAGATGAAAATTAGCCGATGTGTTTCAAAATACCGACCGTCACGCTCATTATGGAGTGACGGGCAAGCCAAAAAATTGTTAGATGCCCCTTTTCACACTTATGAAATGCTAAAATTTTGACTAAATTTTAGACTTAAAAAAATAGAGAATAATCAAAGCTCATTTAAAAAGAAATCAATCACATCAAAAATAAACGATCTAAAATGAAATTTGAATGTGTAGAAATTACATATATATTTGCTTTTATGCAGGTGATTGAAGGTCTTGTTATGCTCATTAGGGTGTAACGAAATTGAAATTCAGTCGAGGTGCTTCAAAACACCAACCGTCATGCTCATTAGGGCATGACGGATAGGCCAAAACAGTTTTGATGTAGGCCCAATGTGGGATGAAAATACTAGAAATGTCAAAATTTTATCAAATTGTCTGGACTTAAATTTCAAAATTAATTGGATATTAAATTAAATATAAAATATAAGATCCTAAAATATAAAAAAAATTCACAAATATTTAATTTAAATGGGAACCATAAGTATTTTTATTATGTAAGATTATACTATGTAAAAATGAGTTCATTCACTTAGTTCGTCACCAAATGAATACTACAAATTTGTTGCTTCATATATTAAAACAAACAAAAATACCCAAGTGAAATGTAAGAAAAATTTGAGATTAGTATTAGGCTCATAATGGACTTGCAATAATTTTAAACTTAATTTTGAATAAAATAAGACTTGAAGTGGAATTAAGAAATGAACTCAAATTGAGTTTAATGTCTTTTATGTGGGCAAGAATGTGACTAGAATGTTGGGCTATAATCATACATATGGCTCACACAAAAAACACTGAAGTTATTACAACTTATTCCAAGTGAATCAAAAGTTATTTCAACTTAACACAATCAAATTTAAAGAATTAATATAAAGCTTGATAACTTGCATATAATATTAGTGGGCTTTGACATCTTACCAAATAACATGAATTAGCGTCTCATTGAGATTAATACAAAAGATGCCTCTTGAAGAAAAAGTATTTATTGGAGGAGATTTAAATGGACATGTTGGTAGAGTGGTAGAAGATTTTAAAAGTATTCATGGTGGTTATGGATTTGGAGTGACTAATGAAGAAGGTAGGACTATATTAGATTTTGCCTTTTTAGCTTATGATTTTGTAGTTGCTAATACTTTATTTAAGAAAAGAGATGAACATATTATTACTTATAAAAATGGATCTAGTAAAACATAGATTGATTATTTTCTGATAAAAAAATAGATCGTTTAGATTGTAAAGATTGTAAGGTTATTCCAAGTGAAAATTTAAGTACCCAACATCGATTGTTAGTTTTAGATTTTAAGATGAAAGGTTGTAAGAGAAAAAATAAATAAAATTATTATCCGAGGATTAGATAGGGACACTTAAAGAACACAAATAAAAATATTTTTAAGAGCAAGCTATAAGAGAATAGAATTAAGCTAATATTATGTGGAAAAAAGTAGCAAGTGAAATTAAGCAAATTGCTAAAGATGTGCTTGGATAAGCAAAAGTAAAAGCTTCTTTTAATAAGAATAGTTGGTGGTGGAGTTAGAGTGTGCAAGAAAAGATAAGAAATAAGAAGCATTGTTATAAAACTTTATTTGGATGTAAAAACTCAAAGAAGTGGGAAAGATATAAAGTGGTCTGTAGAGAATCTAAGAAAGTAATATATGATGCAAAAAATTTAGCTTTTAGTGATTTATACTATAGATTAGATACCAAAGAAGGTGAAAGATGTATGTATAAGTTAGCTAATTAAAAAGATAGGAGAAGTAAAGACATAGTTCAAGTGCGATGTATTAAAGATGAAAATAATAAAGTGCTTTTCTTAGAAAAGGATATTGAAAATAGGTGGATGAGGTATTTTGATAAACTTTTCAATGAAGGATCTGAAAGTACGATTGATTTTAACAACCTTAATATCCTAAACAAAAATAGAGAATTTCATTTTATCATCGATTAGTAAATCGAAGTTAGAGAGCTTTAAAGAAAATGAAATGTCAAAAAATAGTAGGACGATAATATTCCAATAGAAGTGTGAAAATGTTTAGAGATCAAGGAATTTCTTGGCTTACAAATCTTTTTTAATGTTATTTTAAAGACTAAAAAATGTCGGATGAGTGGAGAAAGAGTTTGTTGGTTCTTGTATTTAAGAATAAAGGTGATGCAAGTGTGCAAATTATAGATGAATTAAGTTAATGTGTCATACATTAAAATTATGGGAGAGAGTAATTGAGCAGGTATGATGTGATACAAAAGTTTCTCACAATCAGTTTGGTTTAATGCCGTAGATCTACTATGGATGCTATACATTTGTTAAGAGGTTTGATGGAGCAGAGAAAGTAAGGAGGATCGCATATGATATTTATTGATTTAGAGAAAGCTTATGACAAAGTTTCAAGAGATGTTCTATGGAGATTTCTAGAATAGAAAGGAGTTAATATTGGTTATATTCAAGTCATTAAGGATATGTATACTAGAGCTATTACTTGTATCCAAACACAAGGAGGATTGATAAAATATTTTCCTATTTCAATTGGATTACATCAAGGATTAGCTTTAAGCCCTTATCTTTTTTACTTTAGTTATGGATGTTCTTACTAGGCATTTATAGGAAGATGTACCTTGGTGTATGCTTTTGCCGATGACATTCTTCTTGTTGATAAGACCAGAGGGAGTCCAAGAGAAACTTGAATTATGGAGGTCAACTTTAGAGTCTAAAGGTTTTCGTTTAAGTAGATCTAAACTGAATATATGGAGTGTAATTTTAGTTGTACAAGTTCTAGTGGTAGTTGTGACATTAGGTGAACAAGTCATTAATAAGAGTGAGTGATTCAGATATTTAGGCTCTATTGTTCAAAATAATGATGAAATAGATGGAGATGTTATTAGTAGAATTTAAGTTGGATGGTTGAAGTGGAGGAATGCATCTGGCCTTTTGTGTGATAGAAAAGTTCCACTTAAACTTAAGAGAAAATTTTATAAGATGGTGGTAAGACCTGCAATGACTTATGGTGCAAAATGACTAAGTTAAGTGTTATAAAGATGAGGATGCTTAGGTGGATGAGTGGCTTTACTCTTAGAGATAAAATGCAAAATGAGTATATTAGAGAAAAAGTTGGAGTAGCTCCAATGGCAGATAAGATTAGAGAGAGTTGCCTTAGATGGTTTAGCCACATAAAACGTCGGCCGTCTGATAACCCGTTTAGAAGAGTAGATGCATTAGATTTGCCTTATGTTAAGAAAGGTAGAGGTAGACCTAAAAAAGACTTGGTTAAGATGTATAAAAATGACCTTAGTATACATGAATTAAATGAGAATTTGACACATAATAGGACATAATGGAGAAGAAGGATTCATGTAGCCGACCCCACTTAGTGGAATTAAGGCTTGTCGTTGTTATTGTTGACTATTTAAGGTGTCAATTTCATGAGCAAGTAATCAATATGAACAATGTTAATTGAACACTTGAATAATCACATTTGATGTAAGGATTCCAATTGAATGTCAAATGACCAATGATTGGTGGTAAATCTAAATGTCCAATTCCAAATTGAGAATAAAGTGTGCAAGAAATTTGGTAGCTATCTTATAATCACAAATTCAATTAAGCAACTCATGATCACTCATGAATGTAGCCTTTAAATGGACCATTTGGATCTTGCATTAAAAATTAAATTTTAAACACAATGAGATTTATGATATATTTAAGTGTTTATTTTCAAAACTAATTAGATCCAGATGAAATTCATAGGAGGACTCGCACTGAGGACTTACACTATATCTAATTCACATAATTGTGAAATTGATATATGGCACATCTAATGGGTAAAAGTCATAAAAAAGAGCTTTAAAATAAAACTCTTAGCATATTTTAATTAATAAGTACGAGCAAAGATTTTTGGTAAACCCAAATAGCTTGTTAACCAATATAAGAAGGGGTTTTCAATGAACGAATTAGTTATGCTTTGACTTATATCGAACAAGTTAAAATAGGTGAAGGAGCTTAATGAATCTCAAAAAAATTTGATTGTTCATTAATGAGTATGAATCAACTATTCAAATTTAGAGATTCAACAAACAAGTTTAATGTAAGCAAGGATACAATTTTTTGAGTGCAAATATAAATCTAATTCTGCTCTACACACGCCATCAAATATGCAATTCTACATACAAGCAGACAGAAGGCGATGTTATTATGGAGCTTCTTTCAATCCAAAAATTAAGAAATTTCATTCTAATTATGATTTTCAAAATCAATAATTTTATTAATTAGATGAAATTATCTAAGCTATAAATGTCTGCATGTGCTCGGACATGGAGATTTAAAGTGCAAATTTTAATATCTGAAAAGGCTGCGCAGGCTAAGTTGGAATTAAATGAAAATACAAAATTAATCTCATAATTTAAACAAAAAATTATTTGAATTATTAAATACCCACATGGGCAAAGACATTATGCCAAATGCTTAAACTTAGTATCCGAGGATACTACTATGCCAATAATGGCTGTGTTGAATGAAGATTTCAACTAGAGGGGATACTTACCATCAAAATGTGCTTGCAATCTCAAATTGAATTAATCAAAGTCAAGTATCAATGCAAATACAAAATCAGATAAATTACTAAGTATTAAATGCTTGAATGAAATTTAATCTTTAAAGAACTTAAAGCTAAAACTCGATCCACCTTCTTTAATAGTTTATTGAATGTGCCAAATTAAGAAAACTCAAGCTCATAAAGGAGCCAATGTCAAATCAAATGTATTTCTATATTCACTCTCATTCAATCTCATGTTTGCAAGGACGTGGCCCGTGTCCTCTGTCTACATGGTTTGACCAGTAAGCTCCACATATGATGTAGTTACGACCAGAGTCCTCGGATCTGGTGGTTGCCATCAAATGACACCATTATATTATGATCATGACTATAGCCCGTATGCTCCTTAATGACTCTATACTTTGAGATATGAATCATAGGGTACATATGATAGGACAAAAATCCCTCTATCAGCTAAGGTGGACTTAAAGTTGTCTCCTTAAATAAACACCACCTCAGGTCTACAAGGATTACTTTATGTAACAATGTTGATAAGGATCCTTCGGGTCATCAACTACCTTCTCGACAAAGTAGACTAGGCGGCGGGTGAGTGAAGATGGGGCACGTCATCATTCCCCCAACCATCTACTTTAAACTAATTATGATGAATTTAATAAATTCTAAATCAAAATTATAAAACTTTACATACTGCTACCATATGCTATGCATTTCAACGATCTAACGACTAGCCTTAATCGAAAGTTCTTTCTCTGTATTGAGAGAGGTATTTAATTATAGGGGCTTGCACCTATAGTATACCTAGAACCAGATCTAAAGTCCTCACAAAATGAGGGTGAATCTCTGGGTAGTGTCTTATCTACTATTCCATTTGCCTTTTGAAAATTACATCGACACTCAAATAATACTCTCTTCAATATGAGAGGTTAGTGGTAAATTTTTTGAGCCCACAGCCTTGAAAGAAAAATATTAATATTTAAGTTGAATGTGATAAAAATAAGAATGATAAGTATGAGAGTACATAAAAAAATAAATTATAATAGTTATATTTTAAAAATGGACTTATATTTTTTTTAAAAATGATTTATGTTGAACTTAAATTATTTGCAAATTTGTCTATTAATAGAGTTAATCGCTGGCATTAGTCCACTAATCTCAAAATTCTTCCAAATCGAAATCAGAGAAGTGGAGGTCCAGCTCCGGCGCCGACGATCATGGACACCAAAATTTTTGTTGGAGTTTCTCTAATGATGTTAAGCCTTTGCTACCTCCTCGCCAGGTTCCGTCCTCCTATCCATCAATTTCTGCTTCAACCGCCTCCGCCAGTCTCCTCCTGCAGAAGATCCAAAGGAGGTTCTCAGAGAAATTCCGATCGTCTCTCATAGCAGGGATGAAGGGGTTCGCTAGTGTTCTGTCTATCTTTCATCGGTTGAAGAAGGCGAGAAAATTTGCATCTTTCACAGGGCCATGGATTCCACCTGTATGATCGACGACAAGTGGCTATGGACACCGAAGCCGCCTGTTTGCCGATCGGTGAAATCTCCGGGAAGTCTTCTCACGCAGCTTGAGGCAGTGGAGTCGTTGACTGGTTTGAGGAGTCTACTTAATACAAAAAATGGTTTTTGGCAAAACAGAGAAGGGCAGTCACCGTTGAGAGATGATGTATCGAACGATTGAGGTGAGATTGAGCACATGAGGGAGGAAAGCTCTCCTGTGTGAGATTGATTGCTCTATTAACAGTGAAATATTTTGATTCAGTTTTCAAATTATACCTTATCTGTAATATATTAATCTAAAAGGCTATAGGAGAAAAAGGACAAGAAGAAGAAGAAAGTGGGATGCTCTAATCCTGTTTGTAGATGTTTTAGGAATTTTTATGAAGATGAAGATTTGAACCTTAATTCATATTTATATTACAAAGAATTTCTCATTTTGCAGATTTTCGGGTTGAGGTTAAACAATTTGATTGGAATGATTAAAAAAAAATACAAGTTCATGAAATTTTGTGATTATAATTTATAAATAAATTTAAAATTTATAAAAATATTTGATAAAAAAGTACAATAAAATAGTAAAATGTTAAGATATTTAAATATAATTAGCAAAAAAATATCATAAAAAAATTATCATATACTATTTTTATGACATTTATAAAAGACGTTAAGCCTGGATATTTTAAATAATTTTTTCAAAAAAAAATCAAAATAATATTTTGAAAATAACTTCAAAAGTTATATACCACTCATAAAACATATAATATTTTATTCTTTTAAGATATTTTTTTTTTCAAATCATTGTAGAATAAAAAATTTAAAATGGAAAAAAAACTCAAAAAATTTAATGCACCTTCATCAAAATTATGATATTTCTTACTTAATATTTTAAGAAGACTTTTTCTTAGAGTAACTCTTATATTATATATACATATAGACATACATATACATATATGTATATTGGTGGGGGTAGGATGAAATTCACACGTCAAGGGTAACTTATTGATTTTCTTATTTCAAGATAAATTTTCTCAAATCATTAGCTTAAAAAACAAAACAAAAAAATCTCAAAAAAATTCAATGCACCTTCATCAAAATTATGATCATTTTTGCTTAATATTTTAAATCCAGAAGAAAAGATAAATCTACAGAATAATCATTTCAATTTTCAATTGTATTGTGTGTAGAGAGCCTGAATCAAAGTTGAAAGATATGATTTTGATTTGATCTTTCTATTTCTTTTTAATTGCTTTAGTTTTCTTGAGCTTCTAGTTTCCTTCCAAGTATGTAAGAGTTTTCTCATGTCAACTTACATATGTCATGAATGTTGACCTCCATATATGTGCCATAAGTCAAAGTCAAGCCTACAAATCGAATTCCTGACTTGAAGGTGATGAAAATCGATAAAAAGCACCTCGCCATCGAAAATGGTCGAAACGACCTCCGTTTGATGGACGGACCTCGTCATCGCGTTCAGAATGTCAAAATTGATCATAATATAAATATTGCAAAATCTAATCAGTAATCGATTAAGCGCTCGAGCTATTAATGTGTCGACGCACATATCAGAGTCGGGAAGCTACAACGATATCCGAACGACCTCCATTCATAAAATTGATTGCGTCGTTAGCTTTGAAACATCGAAAACTATCAAATGAGACTATCCGCGCTCAATTCGGACGAGTATACGTGAATGTGGAGTAAAAAACAACGCATTAAAAGTGATCCACCCAACGCCGAGCCGCCAAACGACCTCTGTTCACGAAACGAACTGCGCTATTGTGTCCAGAACGTAGAAAATACTTAGAAAAGATATATAATTTGACTAAGATTATCACACTTAAAATTTTATCAAAATTAGCATTATTTCAAGATAAATTTACTTGATTATCTCTTAATTACGTCCAAATTGCCTTGTAACTCCCATGCCCCCACCTCCTATTCGTCCAATAAGGAGTTCCCACGTAGGATCCTCTCATGCGCAGCCGAAATCCCTTTATTTCCCGCTCTTCATTTCGCACGAAGGGGATTTTCTTTTTCTCCTGGCTAAACGAGCACATCGCGCTCCTCTGATTCTATCTTCCCTATCATGGCCACGGTCACCGGTCGTATATCCCATGTCTGGCTTCTCCAATCCGCCATGGCCAACTACTTGGCTCAGTTCCAGACCATTAAGATCTTCTGTGATCGCTTAATCATCGCCGACGAAGATGCAGCTAGCAAGCGGCGCAGATTAAACGAAGAAGCCACACGAGCTATGGGTTCCGCCACCGACCATGCAGTATCCGGTTTCCCCGATGGTGATGCCGTGCCCTATGGTTCCGCCACCTCCACAGCAGTCTGCTCCGCCGCACTTCTTTGGGTTTCACTAGCCGATGCACCCGCCACCTTTCCCTCTACAATAGATGGGGACCAATGCCGATGAGAATAAGACAATCTGGGTGGGGGATCTCCAATATTAGATGGATGAGAATTATCTGCATAGTTTCTTTGGGCATACCGGTGAAGGTCTGCTTCACCGAGGACATTGAGTTGGTTTTCTTTTGCAGATCCGGCCTCGGTGAGTCAAGATGTACATGGCCTACGGGTGGTTGTAGGTCATCCCGGTCAACAACGGCGTACGATCTTCCTCCGAAGCCGGCTCTTCCTTCTCTACCTCCAACGCTGATCATTCTCACACCGCTGTCATGCTGCCCGTGCGCGAACTTAACCTCACATTTCTAAGGAGGTATTTGGCAACGGATTTACTTAGAATTTAAGCTGCTAAATCCTGCTAAACATAAAAAATAGATTTACTAAATCCGGGATTTAGTAAATCCTGCTAAATACAGCAAATCAGGTAAATCCTCTTAAATCTCGAATTTAGTAAATCCTGCTGGAAGGTAGGATTTACGGGATTTAGAGAAACTGGGCGCAAGAGGGAGAGAGAGAGAGAGAGAGAGAGAGAGAGAGAGACGCCAGTGAGTAGGGGTGTCAAATCGTGTTGTCGGTCGAGTCAAACCCCTGAACCCGAATCTCAAAATCTTCAACCCGACCAATTCAAATTGGCTTGAAATTTCAAATTCGAACCGACCAACTCACTTCCTCAACACCTACTCGACTTTATTGCTCGGGTTCAAATTTATAACCCCAACCCACTCAACCTCAACCAACTCAACCCCACCAAACCCGAACTCCACTATATAAACTTAATAATGATAAAAATCCAAAATAATTTTTTTATGAGATAGTTCTAAATTCTAAATTAAATGTTTAAATCTCTCTAGAGGCTTTACTCTTGAGTCTTGATATTATAATTTATAAACAAATAATATTATAAATAATTAAACAAAATAACATTTAATTAATTAAAATTACATTCACAACACTAACCCATAAAATAATCAAATTTACACCCACAACTCTTCAATACACTCTAAAAACAAAATCTTCAAGTCTCCAACTCCAAGCAAGCTCAAAGAGTCAAAGTGAACTTCAAGACCCTTAAGTCACAAGTCACAACATGTAAAAAATTCCTGCTAAACATCTTAAGAAGAATAACAATAATATTACAAATAATTAAAAGAAAATAACATTTAATTAATTAAAATTACATTCACAATACTAACTCATACAATAATCAAATTTACACCCACAACTCTTCAATACACTCTAAAAAATCAGACCAATATTTGTACCTTGGATCAAGAATAACAGCTACAGCAAGAATTACACAAAAATCAGACCAATATTTCTCAAATTTTGAAAGCATATTTACCATCCTTCCCGATGTAGTCATTATCACTTAAACTTTCATGCTTTAATGCACATATCTTGAAACCTGGAAAATAGAGATTTCTTTGTAGATATCTTGTGCGAAAATACACATGTAATTTCATAAAAGGTGCTAAGAAATTGCATATCTGATAATTTTTCCCATTCAATTGGTGATGGACAACTCTTGTAGTTCGAGTCACCCAATTCTAAATGAGAAAGGCACGCCTATATAATAGATAGACTATCAAGCATAATAAAAGTTGAATTCCACCTAGTGAACATCTTGCCTTAGTCTTTTTTTCATCAATAAAACTTTGTTTACTCTTTTTTTGTTTTCTTGCTTGAGAACCTTTCACATATTTGATACTTTCACGAACCTTTGATATTGAGCTATCAATGTCTTTTAAGCCCTCTTGAACAATCAAATTTATGATATGTGCACAACATCGTATGTGAAAGAATTCCCCATTGCAAAGTAGGCCACCTCTCAAATTTAAATGATTTCTCATGAATTCAACAGACACATTATTAGCGAAGCATTATCTAAAGTATCTTGAAAATTTTTTTTCAATCTCCCAATCAAAAAAAAAAGTTTGAATTACTTCAAATAATGCAGTCATGCGAGGTGCCATAAAACTGAAATTTAAATTTTTTTTTGCAATTTCCAATTATTATCAATGAAATGTGTTAAACAAATAAATCCATCGATTGATGGAAGTCCATAAATCGGCGTCAAGCAAACTCGACTAGTGGTACTTTGTAGCATTGTTCCCTTCTCTTTCATGAACATCTTTTGCAATCTTTTAATAGTATTTCTTGAAACAAATTACAAATCTCGATGCAAATAAAAGTGCTCTAAAACCGGACCATTCAACACATTGAAAAGGTAAATCATGCATAATAATGCAAGCGGTAAGCAACTCGAAATTCTTATCGAACTTAGATCGCACATGGAAATAGATGAAGAAGAATTACTTTGCAAAATAAGTTGGCCTATATCAATGTATCCCTTTTTTTGCAAGTTTGTAAATGACGTTTCAAATTGCCGGTGCCAAATTTGCTATCACATATGTAGGTTGCACCACACTTTTTACATTTGCATCTTTGTTTCCCATCATTTTCAGTAGGTAGTAAATCAAAATATCCCCAAACAAATGATATCATTTTTCTCTTCTTTCTATCATGTCTATTGCTTGTCTCTTCATTAATTATTTGAATTTCATTGTCACCAATATCTCCATAAAAAAAAACTTCATTTTCTTGAGCATTAGTAATAGTATTGGAATCCTCCATCTAAATTAAAAAATTGATGATAAGAAATATATAAAAAATACATTATATATGTGTTACCAAAATATTTCTAAATGATGTGTTACCAAAATACTTTCCATTAATGTGAAGAATCAATTACAAAGAATGAACAAAAGGATCACGAAATTATATAAGAAATGAAAAAGGAAATTAGTAAACTAAGATTAAGGGGTCGATATATTTGCTAATAGTGCCATCACTTGATGAAGCCATGAAGGGCTACGAACATAAATCAAATAAAAGTAATAGGAGTAGAAAACATCAATGAACCATTAAACATGAGGTTAAAGCAAAAATAGGCCACAAAGAACACATAACTCGGCTCGAAAGCATAAAGGACTAAAGGAGCAATCTTGACATTTAAGAGGTAACGAAGACAAGTCAAGGCAAAATTCCAAAACCAATGGTTAGACAAGACGGTTAGCCAGCCTAGTGTACAACGAAAAGAAATCATCAACCCTAAAATGTCATAAGCTTTCATAGTCAACAAGAAGCGACCAAAGGGAAGATCGGTTGGACAAAAAGTCGCCTTCGATCAAAAAAAAGAAAAAGAAAAAAGGCATGTATATCCAACAACCACAAAATGGAGATAAACACACATTAGAAACACCCTACGTTTAATGCCATCCATATTCCATAGTCCATAGACTCCATACTCCATACAATAAAAAAGAAACGATCACCAAACACGAATGATAGAGAAGGAATGAAGGATTGATTTTCAGATTACCTCAGACGCAAAATGTCAGAAAGATTCGAAAGAAGATGGGTGACGGAGAGTCGAGAGAAAGAAGATGCCTGCCGAGATGGCAACGCCGGAAGGGATTCTTTTCACCATAAAAATCAGTCGAAGAGGTAGAGTAGAGGCGTGAGCCGCCGCAAGCGAGGAAAGGAAGTCCGACTCAAGTGAGAACCGAGATAGAGAGTGAGAGGAGAAAAGGCTTGCCTCCCTTGGATTTGTTTGAGAGGCTTTCGCCTTCCCCTTTTCGACCACGAACAATCGGCCAAAAAATCGGACGTTCGGCAAGAAAATGAGCTCAGGCACGCCATGGAACGGGTCATTCGGTCATTGAGTCATTTCGGTGCCGGGTTTTAGGTTCAACCCGACTTCGAAAAATATTTTTCGGTCATATATTCGACCAACTAACCAAAATCTATTTTGTTGACCCAAACCCGGATTTTTGAGTTAGTGGTCGAGTTCAGTCGGTCATTTTTGACACCTACCGAGAGAGAGAGAGAGAGGCGAGAGAGAGAGAGAGAGAGAGAGAGAGAGAGCGAGCTAGCAAGAGAGACAAAGAGTTTTTAAAAGAAATTTATGTATATAACACACAAATTTTATGTATTTATATATCAAATATCTAAAGTTTAATATTTATAAATATAATATATTTCTATACTTCAAAAGTTGAATTTTACTTTAAACAAATTAAAAAAGGAGTATTTTAATTGTAATAATAAAAATTTAAGTGTTATATATGTAAATATTTATATTTAAGTGTTTGATATATAAATATAGAAGAATTGTGTGCTATACATGTAAATGCTCTTTTTCTTTAATCTTTAAAAAAAAATTTAATTTTAAATAATTCATTTAATTACTATTTTTTCTTAATTAAAATATTATGGTAAAATTAATTTTAATTTAATATTATTAACTATTTATTAATATATAATTATAAGTTAATTATAAATTATTAATTGTGATTATTAATTAGATTTAAGTAATTTTAGTTAATATAATAGTTGATAGTTTTAAATTTAATTTAACTTTATTTAAACTGATTTAATAAAATATTATTTAAGATTAACTTATAAGTTATTAAAATTAAATTATAGTTTAGTTAATATAAGTATAATTGTTATAAATTTGATAGTTAATTAATTGAAAATTTGAAAGAATTTGTATGATTTTTTCTCTTCACATGCCTTAATGTAGTTTTATTCCTAAGATATTAATCTACTAATAGAATTTAGTAGCTATAAATTTTAATTAATTAATAGTTAATATTAATACATAGTATTTTAAATTAATATTGATACTATTAATTGATTAATTAATATATATTTAAGTTAATTTTATTTGTGTACTATTAATAACTTATTGATTAAAAAAACTTTTTAAATCTAACACTTAAATCTTCAAATAACTTATCAAACATCTTTGTGATTTAGTAGATTTAACTAATGTTATCAAACATTTTCGATTTAATGATTTACTAAATCCTACTTGAAATAAATTAAATCTGTTACCAAACACCCCCTAAATGAGTTTATTATTAGGAAACAACCACTGGGTTGATTGTTGCTTTTGCTTCCTAAAAGGACCAGCTCCAGAGAATCAGTGGGAAGGATGACAAGTAACAAAATACATGGTGATAGTCATTTTGGTTGAGTTAAAAAAATTACTCATACATTCTTATATTCTTCATCCAGTGTATTTTGCATTCGAGGATAGTAAACTTAATTATATATTGGCTGATGTACGGAAGAGTAATGCTACTGGCCAGCCTGCTTTAGCAACAAGTGCTAGTTTTATGAAGGTTTTGAGATTGATGACTATACTAGGAGTCAAATAAGTGATGATGATGTGCTTCTAGCTCTTTATTTTAGTCTTCAAGCTTTTCAAAATTTAGCATTCAAACAAGTACCAAAGTTACGAAACTTTGCATTGTGCAAACTTATATTGTGTTATGCAGGTGGTTGAAGACCCTGTCATGCTCAGTAGAGCTGATGGGTAGAAGACTATGGCCATAGTATCACAAGACACTAGCTATGCAGTAGGACTAAGCTAAATAGACACGATGTAGCCCCATGACTGGAAGATGCCAAAATTTGGATTTATGGGAGACTTAAACAAGAACAAATAAAAGTGTTGACGAGCTTAGATTGAACTTATTTGAAAATGATAAATTAAAGAATAAACCTCCATATATGTTCTTGTTATGCAGGTGTTTGAAGACTCCATTATGCTCAGTACAACTAACGGGTAGAAGATCACAGCCGTAGTTTCACAAGACACTGACTGTTATGCTCAGTAGAGTTGATGGGAAGATCGAATAGCTCTCCGATGCAGCCCCCTATGTGGGGAAGAGGCTAGGAGGCTGCCGAAATTCAAATTGGCAGAGAACTTAATTAATTTAATACAAAATAAATTATAAACTCAAAATTAAAATCTGAATTGAAATTGTAGGTATTTGAAGACCTATGCTCAAGAACGGCGTTAAAGACCATGGTCAGTAGTGTCAAAGACATTAACTTATGTCGAGACGAAGGTCAAAGTCCTCGATGCATCTATGGATGATGCCGAGGTCAATTTGGACTGAAATAAAGCTTAAAGAGAATCAAATGAAAATACTAATGATTTTAAACTCAACTTAAATGAAAATAATAAATCAAAGTTAAATAAACATTTAAAAATATATGTTTGTATATATTATGCTATGCAGATTTGAAGACCCCACCGCTTAGAAGAGCATGGTGGGATTAAAGATTAAGACCAGGTCGCGAAGACACCGATCTACTTAGAATTAGGCAAGTAGTCCGTATGCGCACTATGTGGGGACAATGTCAGGAGGCTGCCAAAATTTGGATTGACATAGAGCTTAAATATGATTAAATAAAAGTATTACTAAGCTTAAATTAAACTTAAATAAAAAATGATGAATCGAAGTCAAACCTACGCACAAAAAAAAATTCGAAAGGTCTTTAAATAAGAATGAGTCTATAAGCTTCTTAGAGTTCACAAGCTAAGTTTCATTAAAACTTAAAGAACTCAATGTGTTATGAACTAAATGCATACAAATGAATATTAATCTAAATAATTGAACAAGAGCTGAAATGCTTTACACCACCAAATTCGCAACACATCGTACAAGTGAACAGAAGACGTTAATTAAGGCATTCTTAGACGCACTTGCATGTACTCGGACATAAAGATTTAAAGTGCAAATTTTAATATCTGAAAAGGATACGCAGGCTACATTGGAATCAATTAAATGTTAATCTGAAAATTCTAATAAGATATTAGATAAATCTATAACATCTTCTATGCCACCGAATTCCCAACACATCGTACAACCAAACATAAGATATTAATTAATACATTCTTAGATATACCTGCATGTGCTCGGACATAAGGATTTAAAGTATAAATTTAAATGTCTAAAAAGGCTGCACAGGCTAAATTGGAATCAATTAAATATTATTATAAAAAATCTAATAAGATATTACATCAATTTATAACATCTTCTACACCACAGGATTCACAACATATCATACAAGCAAACAAAAGACATTAATTAAGGCATTCTTAGATACACGCATTCTGGACATAAAGATTTAATGTGTAAATTTTAATGTCTGAAAAGGCTACGCAGGCTAAATTGGAATCAATTAAATATTAATCTGAAAAATCTAATAAGATATTAGATCAATCTATAACATCTTCTAACGCCACTAGATTCGTAACATATCATACAAGCGAACAGAAGGCGTTAATTAAGGCATTCTTAGGTACACCTGCAAGTGCTCGGATATAACTATTTAAAGTGCAAATTTTAATGTCTGAAAAGGTTGTGCATGCTAAATTAGAATCAATTAAATATTAATCTGACAAATCTAATAAGATATTAGATCAATCTATAACATCTTCTACGCCACCAGATTTGCAACATATCATACAAGCAAACAGAAGACGTTAATTAAAGCATTCTTAGATACACCTGCATGTGCTCGAACATAAAGATTTAAAGTCCAAATTTTAATGTTTGAAAAGGCTACGCAGGCTAAAATGGAATCAATTAAATATTAATATGAAAAATCTAATAAGATATTACATCAATCTATAACATCTTCTAACGCCACTGGATTCGCAACATATCAGACAAGTGAACAGAAGACATTAATTAAGGCATTCTTAGGTACACCTGCTGGTGCTCGGACATAAAGATTTAAAGTGCAAATTTTATTATCTAAAAGGCTGCGCAGGCCATAGTGGAATCAATTAAATATTAATCTGAAAAATTTAATAAGATATTAGATTAATCTATAACATCTTCAATGCCACCGTATTCGCAATATATCATACAAGTGAATAGAAGGCATTAATTAATGCATTCTTAGATACAACTGCATGTACTCAGACATAAAGATTTAAAGTATAAATTTTAATGTAAAATCATGCAAATTGATCAATTAAATATTAATAAAAAAATCTAATAAGATATTAGATCAATCTATAACATCTTCTACCAATCGCTAAACACATTGTATACGTAAGACGCAATTAAGATTCAATTAAACTTGCACATATTATAAAGTATGATTAAAACTAAAATTTAATACCTCAAAAGTGTAAAGCATTCTTAAATACAATGACAATTTGAATGCTTAAATTAGTGTCCGAGGATGTATTGATTAATCTGACTGTCCGTTAACAAAACCTAATGATGCTAAGCTTTCTATAAAATTTTAAGAAGCTAATTCTATCATTTGGCGATAACAAAATCACCTATATGATAACTTAGTTGATCAAAAATATCAACTAATCATTATTATCAAAATATAAATACATCTCTATTCTATTCATCAATCCGGAATAATACTAAATGATCCACCTATATCCCCAATGATGTGAGTTGATTAAAGATATCAACTGAGGGGTAACATTATTATCAAAATATTTAAGATATTATATTCAATATTCTCAAATTCAAAATCTCAAAATATAAATCTAGGTCTCATCCTCTATTATTAAATTAATAGAGTCGAAGATCTAAAATAATAAATTAAATGATTTAAACACCGCATGGGCCCTACACTATGAATGCTTAAATTTAGTGTCCGAATGCCGCGTAGTTGATTCCCTATTTAGTCTTGGACTAGTCAAGTTAACAAAACCTAAAAATCTATTATAAGAATTTCAACTTAGTAAAATATCCGAGAAGCTAAATATATGATGTAGATCCGATCCTCTGAGCTAAATAGAGTTGATAGATCTAAAGTTCTCAAATATATTTGATTCAATCAACCACCCCGATGATGGTCGTGTTAAATGAAAAGATTTAACCTGAGGGGATACTTCAATCAAAATATGATTACAATCTCAAAAAAATTAACTTATATCAAGCTCAATCAAATGTAGAATTTAAATTATCATTGAAATTATAAATGTCTAAATGAAATTCAATTTTTAAAGAACTTAAAGCTAAAAATCAATCCACCTTCCACAATAGTTTATCGGAGATGACAAATTAAGAAAACCCTAGCTCACAAAGGAGCCAAAGTCAAATCAAGTACACAACTATGTTTACTCTCAAACAATCTCATGCTACAAAGGACGGCCCGTGTCCTGACTGGTTTGGCCAAGAGCTCCACATGATGCGCTACACCAGAGTCCTCTCGATGGGTGGTTGCCAAATGACACCATTATATTACGGTCACGACTATAGCCCATATGCTCCCCAATAGCTCTGTCCTTTGAGTTATGAACCATAGGGTATACTTGATAAGGAAAAAAGCCCTCTGTTAGCTAAGGTAGACTTAAGCTTGTCTCTTTAGACAAACACCACCCTAAGTCTACAAGGACACCTTGGACGACGTAACCCATGTGTAGCTGACAAGGATCCTTATCGCTATCGACTACCTCCTTGACTAAGTAGACTAGGGACATGACCCGGATGACAACCATGGGATCTAGATCGGGCGCATCATTGTTCCCCCAACCATCAGCTTTAAGTTAAATATAGTGAATTTCATAAACCTAAATTCTAAAACTCCACATGCTACTATTATATGCTACATTTAGCGATCTAACGACCTTTTAATCGAAAAGTTCTCTCTCATTGAGAGTAATTAACTATAGTGCTTGTGCCTATAAAACCTCGGAACTATCTAAAGTCCTCACAAAATGTGGGCAAAATATTTGGGTAGTGTCTTATCTACTATTCCATCTACCTTCTGAAAATTATACTGACACTTAAATTATACTCTCTTCATCGAGAGGTCGATGGAAAATTTTCAGAGCCCATAGATTTCTAGCACTCATGGGATGGTTTCTCTTCCATCTTTGGCTCAAATTTAAGCTATAATATAGTAGTATAAAAAAATTGAAATAAAAAAGAAATCAATTATCAATGAAATTAAATCTAAGCTAATTATGTCATTATGACTAATCTGTTTGTTCTGTATCGATGGATCTTCAAACATCATTCATGCGCATTGTGGAGCCAACAGCTAATGCTATAATGAATCAGAGATATTATACCATCAATTTGAGGAGGAGGAAAACTAGAATGGTTATCCTCAAGTTCTAAAAGAGAGCATTTGTATTCAGATTCATACCAATCATGAAAAGAATTATCAATAGGCAGATCAATGTAGTGAATGTGACCACTAAATTGAACCTTTGCACTAAGAAGATATGATTGAAGCCTTCTACTGAGGAAAATTAGGGAGAGAGAAGAATGAATGCTTGAGCTCATCAACTATGGGCCATCTACACAAGCCTTATAACTAGAAGCGAGTATTCCTACCCCACAATAAATTAAAATTTTTGAGATGGGTGAAAAGGAATAGCTCTTCTGGTGATGTTAAGCAATCTTATTAAGCTCAACAATAGTCATCTCCAACTCTTCAGAAGTAATAAATTGAACTTTATCTACTCGAGTACACAGCGTCCTCAAGGTTGTCAAGGAAAAATGTCTTATGAAGAAGACATATCAAAGGCCAATTATCGGAAAAGCCAAGAATTCTCCACTATAGAAACTACCATCAGTGGTACTAAGAACTCAACATCATTCTAATTAAGTTTTACATGGTGAGCATCGGAGCATGACACTTGGAAAATGCATCGTGAACCCGCCACCAAAAGGTTGAAAGAAAAATAATGGAGGAAAAGATGAAGTAGCAAAGCTTCTTCTTTGAAAGCAAGCTAACCTAGGGCGAAGAAAGAGAAATTATGTCATAGTCAAAGTAAAAAATTATACAACTTTATGGAACCAAGGTGTTCCATCAAAGTTTTGACAACCTAAGATGAGTAAAATAGAATAGATTTACTTGTCAAATCAAACAATCTTTCTAGACCTGACAGCGTCAGGTTCTAGCTCCTCCAATGAGGAAAATCAAAACTATATCTACAAGAGTGCACCAAGTCCTCAAAATTGCTAAGGAGAAAGGACTGATGAAAATAAAATATCAAAGTACTATCATCTGGAAGAGAGTTCCTCGGAGACCTCCTTACAAGGAAGTCAACTAATTCAAGTCCTGCATGGTGAACATCGAGGCATGACACCTGAACCGCATGTTTGGGAATCCGCCATTGAAAGATCCCAGTAGAAAAAAAAATTAATATGGAGGTCGAAGGTTCAAGATGAAGTGGCAATGCAAAAGCTTCCTCATTTAGAAGCAAGCTAACCTAGAGGTAGCAGATAAAGATAAATGTTGAATTGCATGCTCAATAGCCATTGTTCAAACAAAAAATAATGTACAACTAGCTATGGAATAAAAAATGAGTGTTCCAACCCATAATAGATTTGATAGCCTAAGATGGGTAAAATGGAACTCAAATCAAATCTCCGACTCGACAACATGGTTCCAATTTCTCAGAGGAAACTCAAACTATATATGCAAGAGTGTATCGGGTCCTCAAAGTTGCTAAGGAGAAGGGACTAATGAAAGAAAATATCAAAGTCTTGTTATCAGGGAGGCTAGAGTTGCTCCTCCAAGGAGATCTTCTCCTACAACCCTGCCAAAATGTCAACCAATTCAAGTCCCACACTGTGAGCATCGAGGCATGACACTTAGACCACAAGTCTAAGAATCCGCCATCGAAAGGTTACGGCAAAAAGGTAAGCAAATTTGAAGGCTAAAGCCTTAAAATGAAATTGCCTTAAAGAAGGATAGCGACATGACATCTAGACTGTACTCCTAGAGATCCACCACAAATGAAACTCGTTAAGAATGTGTACCTAAGAAAAATATCCTATGTGATGAGATTTCTAATGTTTGACACCTTGGAGCTTGTCGCCAATCATCTCCATATCTTCGAGAAGAGGTCGGGTTCGATCGTAATCCTCTGAGCTAGAAATTTACTAGAGGCGTCAATCATAGATCTGTGTCCAAGAGGAAGAAGTTGATGTAAAAGGATACTCCTTTCAAATAGGATAAAATAATGTCAAGAGGCTTTTGATAGTATCAAGAAGTACTTGTTAAATCTTCCCATTCTCGTAGTTGCAATCCCAGAAAAACCTCTCATCTTGTACACAACAGCACTGAAAGAATCTCTACATGCTCTGTTGGCACAACACGATGAAGAGGGAAAGGATAGAACTCTATATTACATCAGTCAAAGATTGATAGAAGCAAAAATGTGCTATTCTACAATTGAGAAGCATTGTTTGACATTAATTTTTTTCTTTTCAAAAGCTATATCATTATATGCTATCTCATAAAATTACTGTCATCTCAAGAATTAATCCGCTGAAGTACTTGATGATAAGACTAGAGTCGACAGGTCACTTGACATGATGGGCTGTTATTGTGATATAATTTGACATCACATATGTTCCTAGAAAGTGGTGAAGGGGCAAATTCTAGCAGACCTCATTGTTGCACACCCTATTCCGGCAGATTCATCGCTCAATGATTATCTTCTTGACGAGCAGGTCATACAAAAAAAAGCAGCAAATGTGGGGATTGTATTTTGATGGAGCTTCATCCATCAAATACACTCAGCCCTCAAATCTCCCAAAAGGTCGAGCTAGCATCAGTCTCATCTTGATCAAGCTAGAAGGTTTGGATGAAGCCATCTTTGTGGGAGCTCAAAATCTACAAGTTTATGGTGATTCTCAGCTCGTCATTAATCAAGTGCTGGGCCTTTACAAAATCAACAAGCTTAAATTGACCCTATTATCATGAGTTCTCTCATAAAGCAAATCCAAAATATCTTTATGATTTGAGTTTTCAGAGCACAAAATAGACTATTTAGCTAAGTTAGCTAAAGAAATGATGACTATGTGCTAATTAGTGTTTGCATTTGTTGTGTCCTAAAGCCAATAAATCAAAAATCCTCGCTGGAAGAGGGGTCATCAAATGCAAGCCAGTAGGATGCAACTCACATTGCTCCTCACACTCCCTTACAAATTGCTCATCAAATCAACAAGATGAGGCTCGACTATTCGAGGCAAGACCTCAATCAAGAAACTCCACCAAAAGTGAAATCCTTATAGTAGAAGAGAAGGAAGATTAGAGACAACACTTCATCGACTACTTTAAGGAAAGAAAATTATCGAGCATTAAGCCAATGGATGCGCAACTTGAGAAAAGGCTTTGACTATATGCTTATGTTGGCAATACCCTTTATCATAGATCATTCGAGCAGATGTGGCTACGATGTTTAGGAATAGAAGAAGCCAACAATATCTCAGACAATGACCCAGCCTTCAAAAGTACTAAAATTTATAGATTTGTTGATCGACATAAAATTGATTGATGGTACTCGTTGATTTATAATCAGAGAGCAAATGGCTTGGTTGAGGCTTTCAAAAATACACTAGTCAAGCTACTTAGAAAAACCCTTACAAGAAATAAAAGGGAGTGGCATACCAAGCTTGTTGAAGCTTTATGGGCTTACCGCACCACCTACCAGACTCTCACAAAATTCACTCCTTATGCCAAAGTATTTGAAGGCACCACAATTTGAAGTTGAATTACTTTCACTCCGAGTAGCCATTTAACCCAATCTCACTCAAGATGAGAATGCCCGTCTACAGATAGAAGAACTCGATGCGCTTGACAAAGCAAGGCTCCAAGCTCAATAAAATTTAAAAGTCTGCTGAGTGAGGACGTCCAAAGCATTCAATTATATAGTACATCCTCGAGCTTTACAAGAAGGAGAATTGGTCATGGTACTGAGAAGACTAATTATTCCTCATTGTCATCATATGTGTGTGTTTTGCTTTAAAATTCTCTTTTAATACAAAAATATATTTCCAAAATAAAGCAAAAAATCCCCCTATCAGACAGGGGCATTTTTTAAATTTTATAGCAATATGTCAAGCTCTCCTTGTGAAAGGGGGTCTTTCTGTGTATTTGGGTTGACATCATGCCTAAGGCCAAGATCCCCATATACATATTCAAATTATGTATTCAAAGTTCACATGTCTCAAAGTCTTACTAACCATAAAGAGAAATTTTCAAGTCTATAAATTACAACAAATCAAGTTGGAAACACATCTTCCATTCATATATCAGCCTAAGGTTCGGTGCATAGGTCGACTCAATAAGCCCAAATATGGTCGATTGACATCGCTATCACATGCCAAAGGTAGAAGAGATCCCCACCTTGTTAGCCTGATGATAAAATCATCCATCAATTGCTCAAGTCCAATACTCAAGTAAGTGTATAAGGTCAAACTCAACAAGCCCAAATACGGTCGAGTCACGAGTCTCGCTTAATATGCCACATAAAAGGGATCCCCCTACTTTATTGGTTCAAAGATAAGAGCATCCAAATCTCCAAATCCCACCAACTTGGTGAGTTCAAGTGGCTGCATCGATCATTATCCATAATCCAACAAAAAGATCCTTACTCGAGAAAGCCCTAAGCCGAGTTTGGTATCAATATCAAATGAGAAATTGTAACTCCTTCAAAAATTCTATTAAAGCATAAAGCAAAGATCGAAGGAAATTTTCTTCAGCAAGTCCAACCAAGCAAAAAATCAAGGGACAAGAAGTCATAATGTTCATATAAAGACAAATGGTCAACTAAGGGAGTTATGTCATCAATATTACATGCAGCAAAGCATGGAGATGACTATTTGCCATTGACTCAACACAAGCTCTAAGGGCTCGGTCGTCGGCAGACATCCTTTTATAAGCCCATGAAAGTAGAAAGTCGAAGGTAATTTGTGTCATATTCTTTAAGATAATTTAGGACTTTCCTTCATCAAATCCGTCAAGGTAAGAAGCCAGGATAGAAGGAAATACGAGATAGGAATCCCTAAGATGAAATCTTCAACAAGTCCATCAAAGCATAAAGCATAGGACCGAAGATATTCTCATCTCATTAACTCCATCAAGTCTGCTAAGGCACAAAGCCAGGACAGGAGGAAAATTTCAAACTCTTAGGAGGAAGTCTTCAACAAGTCTGAAAGCACAAAGCATAAGATTGAAAACATTTTCATCTCAACAACAAATCATCAACTCCATCAAGGCAAGCCGTGAGAGGAAAATACAAATTTTAAATTTTGAGATTGAATCTTCAACAAGTCAATGCACAAAGCATGAGAAGATGTTCTCATCTCAACAACAAATCATTTACTCCATTAAGTCCACCAAGGCACAAAGACAGGACAGGAGGAAAATATAAATTTCAAACTCTGAGGAGGAAGCCTTCAACAAGTCCGAAAGCACAAAGCATATGACAAAAGACATTCCAAATTCTCTAAGTTACTAAAGCCTCCTGTTAGATAGAGGCATTTTATATATTTATCTAAGTCGACATCGCATTTTAAGTCGAGATCCTTAGATAGATACATATTATGATAAAAAATAAAAATATCATTTTATTTTGCAAAGAAATCAAGCTTTGTAATGTTCAACTAATCTACAATCTATTATACAGAGCTTTTTTTATGATCAAGATTGTTCAACCCTCTCGTGAAATAGAGTCTCATATATATTCAGGTTGACATCGCTTTTATGTCGAGATCGAATATATCTATAACATTATCGTTAAAATTACACTTGTAGTAGCAAAAAGAATCTATTTATGTACAAAAGATAGCTTTAAATATCAAAAGTTTGTCTCCAAGATTCGTCAAAATTTGAAGATCAAGCTAGAAGAACTCCTAGTTTTGGAAGCTTCAATCAACTAAGTTGAAAAAATATCAACCCCTGCATATTCAAGTCTAAGACTCAGATGGGTTCTAAAGGTTGGACTCGACAAGCCCAGAAATGGTCGAGTTGCTGATGCTCTCCTCACTCAACAAGCCATAAGAAAAGGACGCAATGAAAGAGCCCCCGTTCGTCAATCTAATGATAAGACCACCAAACCATCACAACTTAAGTCGAAGGCCTAAGTAGGTTCTAAAGGTCGGACTAAATAAGCCCACAAATGACCGAGTTGCTGACACTCTCCTTACTCAACAAGCTGCTAGAAAAGGCCGCAGTGAAAGAGGCCCTGCTCGTCAGTCCAATGATGATAGATGTCCAATCTCAAACCAGATCCAGCTTAGTTACTACAAGCAACCAAAATTCAAGAGATCTTTCTACTCAATCGATAGACCAAGACAATTTGAAGAAACTCTCAATTTGGAGCTATCTCAAATCAATCCCTATATTGCTTGCAAAGTAATATCTCAACCTCTTTTCAAGCAGTTTGATGAAGCACAAAGCACAGATCAAAGCCAATTTTCTCATCAAGTCTGCCAAAGCAGAAAGCATAGGACCAAGGAAGCGATTCTATAGTTCGCACAAAGGCAATGGCCGAACTAAAGGAATTTCATGGTTATTCAGTCTGTTAAAACACACATTGCTAGACTAATAACTTAATATTATAGACCTAATATGGAGAAAGGTCATATGCATGATGAATCGATCTCGATGGCGTGGGGTGAAGACATACATATACTTCCTGATAAGTTAATATAAACAAATCAGGTCAATCCTTCATCAAGTCTGTCAAGCTTAAAGCTAGCACATAAAGAATTTCAAATCTCAAAGCAAACAAACCGATTCTTCCATCCAACCCGGTCAAGCACAAAGCAAGGATCAGAGAAAATCCAAATCTGTAATGACAAAAAAGAAAGAGACTTTCAGCGAACCCATCAAAATAGAGAGTTGATGGTGGAAGAAGCTCTTCAGTGAACCTATGGAAGTTGAAAGCTGAAATGATCCAAGTTCTATAGCCAGCCCAAAGGGTCAACTAGTTTTCAACAAATGTGACACGCTCCATGCACGAATCAAATTTGTTGGGGGGTATTTATTGACCTCCACATATGTGCCATAAGTCAAAGTCAAAGTCAAGCCTACAAATATAATTCGACGGACTTCAGAGATGATAATGCGTAAATCAAGGCTCAAAATGCACTGGACGTCATCGAAAATGGTTAAAATGACCTCTGATTGATGGATGAACTTTGTCGTCATGTTTAGAATGTAAAAATTGATCAGAATATAAATATTGAAAAATCTAATGAGCAATCGATTAAGCGCTCGAGCTATTAATGTGTCAACATGCATATCAAAGTCAGGAAGCTACGAAGATATAAGAACGACCTCCATTCATGAAACTGATTGCACCGTTAGCTTTAAAACATCAAAAACTATCAAATGAGACTATCCGCGCTCAATTCGGAAAAGTCTGCACGCATGTTGAGCAGTCAAGAGCAATAATGCGTATTTTTGAACTAAAAGAGACCCAATTCAACGTCGACGTCGCTCAAACGACCTCTATTCACAAAAGCAGTTATTGCATCCAGAATGTCAAAAATACCTAGAATAGAAATATAATTTGATTAAGATTATCGAACTTAAAATTTCATCAAAATTAGCACGTATTTCAAGATCAATTTACTTGATTATCTCTTAATTACGTCCAAAGTGCTTTGTAACTCACAGCCGCCCACTCCCATGCCTCCACCTCCCATTTGTCCAATAAAGAGCTGCCACGTAGGGTTCTCCCACGCGCAGCCAAAACCCCTTTATTTCTTGCTCTTCTTTTTGCATGAAGGGGATTTTATTTTTCTCCTGGCCGAACGAGCACATCGCTCTCCTCTACTTTTATCTTCCCTATCATGGCCACGATCACCGATCGTATATCCCATGTCTGGCTTCTCCAATCTGCCATGGCCAACTACTTGGCTTAGTTCCAGACCATTAAGAGCTTCTATGATCGCTTAATCATCATTGACGAAGATGAAGCTAGCAAGCGGCACAGATTAAACGAAGACGCCACCGGTATGGGTTCCGCCGACCATGCAATTATTCGGTTTCCAGATGGTGATGCGCATGGTTACGCCACCTCCACGGTCTGTTTGCCACACTTCTTTGGGTTTCACTATGCACCGTCACCTTCTCCTACGGTAGATGGAGACCAATCTTGATGAGAATAAGACAATCTTAGTGGGGATCTCCAATATTAGATGGATGAGAATTATCGCATAGTTTCTTTGGGCATCGATGAAGGTTTGCTTCGAGGACATCGAGTTGGTTTTCTTTTGCAGTCGGCCTTAGTGAGTCAAGATGTACATGGCCTACTGGTGGTTGTAGGACATCCTTGTACGTCTATCTTCCTCAGACACGGCTCTTCCTTCTCTACCTCCAACGCTGATCTTTCTCACACTGTTGTCATGCTCCCCATGCATGAACTTAACCTCACGTTTCTAAATGAGGTTATTACTAGGAAACAACCACTGGGTGGATTGTTGCTTTTGCTTCCTAAAAGGGCCGGCTCTAGAGAATTAGTGGGAAGGATGACAAGTGACAAAATACATGGTGATAGTCTAACGAGAAGCATTTTGGTTGAGTTAAAAAAAGTACTCATACATTCTTATATTTCTCTCCTAGTGTATTTTGCATTTGAGAATAGTAAACTTAATTATTTATTGGCTGATGTACGGAAGAGTGAGGCTACTGGTCAGCCTGCTTCAGTAACAAGTGGTGGTTTTATGAATGTTTTGAGATTGATGACTATACTGGGAGTCAAATAAGAGATGATGATGTGCTTCTAGCTCATTATCTTAGTCTTCAACCTTTTCAAATTTTAGCATTCAAACAAGTACCAAAGTTACAAAACTTGCATTGTGCAAACTTATATTGTGTTATGCAAATGTTTGAAGACACTATCATGCTCAGTAGAGATGATGGTTAGAAGACTACATTGCGTCATGAAGACACAATTATGCTTAGTAGAGGCGGAGGCTAAATAGCCCCCGATGTAGCCCCTATGCGGGGGACGACCGAGGGCTAGAATTTGGATTGATGGGAGACTTAAACAAGAACAAATAAAAGTGTTGACGAGCTTAGATTGAACTTATTTGAAAGTGATAAATTAAAGAATAAACCTACATAAATGTTCTTTTTATGTAGGTGTTTGAAGACTCTGTTATGCTCAGTAGAGCTAACGGGTAGAAGATCACGGCAACAAACAGTTATGCTCGGTAGAGACGGGAAGATCGAATAACTCTCATCACGACTATGTGGGGAGTATCTTTGGGAGGAAATTCAAGCGAGAGAACATAATTAATTTAATATAAAATGAATTATAAACTCAAAATTAAAATCTGAATTGAAATTGTAGGTGTTTGAAGACCCTGTTATGCTCAGTAGAACTGGCAGGCTAGAAGATCACGACCGTAGTGTCGCATGTCATTAGATTATGCTCGAGAGTGACGGAAGGTCAGTCCGTCGACCCCATCTGAGGGATGATGAGGTAGCTACCAATTTAGACGGACATAAAGCTTAAAGAGAATCAAATGAAAATACTAATGATTTTAAACTCAACTTAAATGAAAATAATAAATCAAAGTTAAATCAACATTTAAAAATATATGTTTGTTTATATTATGCTATGCAGGTATATTTGAAGACTCCACTGTGCTTAGAAGAGCATCGTGGGATTGAAGATTAAGATCGCAGATTATGAAGACACACCGTAATAGAATAGTATGGCAGGTAGGTCAAAGTAGTCCCCGATGTAGCCCCCTATGTGGAGATAATGTCGGGAGGCTGCTGAAATTTGAATTGACACAGAGCTTAAATATGATTAAATAATAGTATTACTAAGCTTAAAGTAAACTTAAATAAAAAATGATGAATCAAAGTCCAACCTACTCACAAAAAAATTTCTAAAGGTCTTTAAATTAGAATGTGTCTATAAGCTTCTTAGCGTTCACGAGCTAAGTTTCATTAAAACTTAAAGAACTCAATGTGCTATGAACTAAATGCATACAAATGAATATTAATCTAAATAAAGAACTGAAATGTTTTATGCCACCAAATTCGCAAGACATCATACAAGCGAACATAAGGAGTTAATTAAGGCATTCTTAGATACACCTATATGTGCTCGGACAAAAAGATTTAAAGTGTAAATTTTAATGTTTGAAAAGGCTACACAGGCTAAATTGGAATCAATTAAATGTTAATCTGAAAATCTAATAAGATATTAGATCAATCTATAGCATCTTCTGTGCCACTGGATTCACAACACATCGTACAAACGAACATAAGACGTTAATTAAGGCATTCTTAGATATACTTGCATATGCTCGGATATAAAGATTTATAGTGCAAATTTTAATGTCTGAAAAGGATGTGCGGGCTAAATTGGAATCAATTAAATATTAATCTAAAAAATCTAATAAGATATTAGATCAATCTATAAGATCTTCTATGCCACTGAATTCACAACATATCATACAAGCAAACAGAAGACGTTAATTAAGGCATTCTTAAATACACGTACATATGCTCGGACATAAAGATTTAAAGTGCAAATTTTAATATCTAAAAAGGCTACACAGGCTAAATTAGAATCAATTAAATATTAATCTAAAAAATCTAATAATATATTAGATCAATCTATAACATCTTCTAATGCCACCGGATTCACAACATATCATACAAGCGAACAGAAGACATTAATTAAGGCATTCTTAGGTACACCTGCAAGTGCTCGGACATAAAGATTTAAAATACAAATTTTAATGTCTGAAAAGGCTGTGCAAGATAAATTGGAATCAATTAAATATTAATCAAAAAATAAAATATTAGATCAATCTATAACATCTTCAACGACACCGTATTCGTAATAAATCATACAAGCGAACAGAAGGCGTTAATTAATGCATTCTTAGATACACCTGCATGTACTCAGACATAAAGATTTAAAGTACAAATTTTAATGTCTGAAAAGATTGCACAGGTTGAATTGGTATCAATTAAATATTAATCTGAAAAATCTAATAATATATTAGATCAATCTATAACATCTTCTATGCCAGTTCACAACACATGCACGAGCGAACAGAAGGCGTTAATTAAGACTTCAATTAAACTCTTGCACATATTATACAGTATGATTAACACTCAAATTTAATACCTCAAAAGTGTGCAAGCATTCTTAAATACACTCGCATGGGCCCCGACACTATGTTGAATGCTTAAACTTAGTGTCTGAGGATGATGCACGGGTTGCTTCCCGGTTGAGTCTACGGACTAGGTCCGAGTTAAGAAAACCTAATGATGTTGTTATAGCTTTCTCCACCTAAGAAAATCTCTGAGAAGCTAATTCTATCATTTGGCAGTATAACAACCATCACCTATATCCCTAGTGATAACTTAGTTGATCAAAAATATCAACTGGAGGGGTAATCATTATTATCAAAATATTTAAGATATTTATATTCAATATCCTCAAATCCAAAATTCTCAAAATATAAATCTAGATATGATCCTCTATTATTAAATTAATAGAATTGACGATCAAAATAATAAACTAAATGATCATGCACCTATATCCCAATGATAGGCAGTTGATTGAAGATATCAACTCGGTACTATTATCAAAATATTTAAGATATTATATTCAATATTCTCAAATTCAAAATCCTCAAAATAAAAATCTATGTCTGATCTTCTATTATTAAATTGATAGAGTAGACAAGATCTAAAATAATAAATTAAATGATTTAAACACCCGCATGGGCCTCAATACTATGCTGAATGCTTAAACATAGTGCTTGAGGATGCTCTTGGTTGATTCGGTTTAGTCTTGGGGTGGGTAAATTAACAAAACCTAAAATCTATTATAAGAATTTCAACTTAGTAAAATATCTCGAGAAGCTAATTGTCATTTTGACGAGATTTGATCCTCATTAGCTAAGCGAGTTGATAGGATCTAAAGTTCTCAAATATATTTGATTGATCAATTAATACCACCCATGATGGTATGTTAAATGAAAAAATTTAGCGGAGGGGATACTTCAATCAAAATATGATTACAATCTCAAAATAAATTAACTTAGATGAATCAATCCAAATGTAGAATTTAAATTATCATTGAGCTATAAATGTCTAAATGAAATTCAAATTTTAAAGAACTTAAAGCTAAAAATCAATCCCCTTTCCACAATAGTTTGTTGGAGATGAAAAATTAAGAAAACCCTAGCTCACAAAGGAGCCAAATTTAAATCAACTACACAACTATATTTACTCTCAAACAATCTCATGATGGGATGTGGTCGTGTCCTTTTACGTGGTTTGGCCCGGTGACTCCACATGATGTAGTTACGACGAGTCCTCGAGGGTGGTTGTCGCTAAATGACACCATTATATTACGGTCATGCTTCATATGCTCACTCGCCCTTTGAGTTATGAACCATAAGATATACTTGATAGGGCAAAAAACCCTCTGTTAGCTAAGGTAGACTTAAGCTTGTCTCCTTAAACAAACACCACCCCAGGTCTACAAGGACACCTTGGACGACATAACCCATGTGTTGCTGGCAAGGATCCTTTTGTCGGGTTGGGTCGACTACCTCCTCTGACTAAGTAGACTTGGGACTGCGACAGCCCGGGATGACGGAACTATGGGATCTAAATCGGGCACGTCATCTTTCCCCCAACCATCCATTTTAAGTTAAATATGATGAATTTTGTAAACCTAAATTTTTAAAACTCCACATGTTACTATTATACTCTACGCATTTAGCGATGTTACGATTAGCCTTAATCGAAAGTTCTCTCTCAACATTGAGAGGGGTAATTAACTATAGGTGCTCGTGCCTATAGGAATCCTGGAACCAGATCTAAAGTCCTCACAAAATGAGGGCAAAATCTCTGGGTAGTGTCTTATCTACTATTCTATCTGCCTTTTGAAAATTATATCGACACTTAAATCATACTCTCTTCATCGAGGTCGGTGGCGAATTTTCGAAGCCCACAATGAACAAAATTTAATTTTCTTCCTTCATCTAAAAATAGCATATAGTATCAGAATATACCCTTTTCTAATGTTGCTTGTTGTGGAGCATTATAAGGTCTTAAGCATATAATATTGTAATACTGTAAAATAAACAAGATGCTTGTGTTGAGAGAAGTGAAGGGTGAGGAAGGTAATTAACGGGGTATTATTTATATAGTAAATTCACTGGCTTCTCTCTCTTATGGTTATTTATGGAATAGAAGAAACCCGAAAATGTAGAATCTGATGACAATTACAGGCAGTAAAAAAAATTAAAAGAAGGAAGAATTATTAGCAGCCATTCATGTTTCGCTTCATTGATTTACAGATTATAAGTAAAAGTCAGGGCTCTATAGTGAGGGAAGTTTCTATTAAATAATATGATTCAAAATTGAGACTTCAAAGAAATATTTTTCTTCATCAATTAGTGAGCCACAAATTTTGCATACTTAAATTCAAAATAAATATATAAATTTAATAAATTTAATAAGACTAAAATCATTTAATTTTAAAATTATTAATACACTTAAATATTGATGCCAATGTTGATGCTTGCTAATAATTTTGATGCATATAATTCTAGCTTATGAAGCCGATGCCCTCCAATGATTATAAATCTATTAGAAGTCATCGATACATGCTATCACCTATAAAGTCGATGCATGTCAAGACGTATAAGGTCAATGCATGCAATTATAAGTTTACTTCACACTATTAACATCAAGGTTGATGTCGAATAACTACGTTGCCTACCACCATGCACAATATTAATGCAAAGTGTCAACTCTAAGACTGATGTACATCATGGACATCAACTGTTCCTGGCTTTTGATCTTCTCTTTAAAATAGAACACCAAATATGCCACACAAAAATCTATTAAAGATAATTCCAAAATCTCAAGGTTTCATTACCTTTCATGATGGAATCCATCTTTTACATTCATGTCTACCACTTTTAATTAATACTTTTTCTAATTATGAAAAATGTAATTATTTATAATAGACGATATATGTTAGTGAAATTATTTCAATTATCAAGTCCTATAATTTTGTTTTACTTTTCTACCTTCAGCACTTCCGGTGGCTACACTCCCCTATGACTGAAAACCATCCCAAGTACGGCGAGCCGTCGAAATAGCCGTCAGAGTGTTTCTTTGCAATTAAAATGAGATCAGTTTTTACACATATTTTAATTTTTATTTCGTCACAATATTATATATTTAAATTATGATCTTTCTTGCTTAATATTTTAAAAAGACAGTCTCTTGGTTCCTCTTATATTATGGACTTCTGCGGAAACGTCGGGTGAGACTGTTGAGGGGATTTACCTCTCTGTTGAGACACATGTTCGAGCACATCCGAGTTGCTTGCATTATAGTTGCTCTTATAAATTATATAAAATGTATAATATGGGTTGTGTGATGTTTATACATATTTTATACATATAATACATATATCTATAATATATACATATATAACATACACATTATGTATACATATTATACATATATATATATACATATACATATGCATATATATATATACATATATATACATGTAATACATACATATACATTATGTATACATATACATATGCATATATATACATGTACGCATACATATAATATATATATGCATGTAATTATGTATACATATACATATATATATATATATATATATATTATATATAATGTATATATACATATATATATAATTATCTATATATATATATATATATATATATATATATATATATATATATATATACAGACACACACTTATATACACTAGAAGAACTAATCTCTCTCTGTCTAGGGTGGACAAATTTATTATGCAAATAAAATAATATTTAAAATATAAATTGAAAAATGTTTATATTTCAATATGATTGATGAATTAAACATTAATCACAAGTTATAACTTATTATATATATATATATATATATATATATATATATATATATATATATATATATATTTGATAATATTGCATAACAATTCAATTAGAAATCAAGTTAAACAATTATTTCTCATATAAGGTATTAGACAAATGTTAAAACAAAAATACTACAAAAGTATAACACTTCATTCAACAAATAACTTCATTTATTATTTCTCATCATTAGTTATCGATGCTTTAATATTTGCACTAGTCTCATTTCATTCTCTATGTCTTGATATTTTCTTTGTAACAATTATCATAATTAATTCATAATTTTTAAATATTAATCATTAATGCATTGAAAAAATAAAATTAAATGAGAGAAAAATGAACAACATAAAAAATAATATAAGTTAAAAGAATCACGAAAAATGATTTGGCTCATAGATCAAACTTTATGGCTTATATACCAAATGGTCAAAACAAAAGTGAAGTGTAGACATTTAGCTAAAAATTAAAAAAAATAATTTGAATAGTTAATTTTTGTTAAAATTTTATAACGATAATTTCCCTTAAATAAGAGAGCATTGCAAATACTATAAATGAAAAATCAATCATACATAAATATGTGAGGATTGCTATTATTAAAAATGAATTACAATCTTGGTTAAATAATGGTAAACAATCAATGTTCTAGTAAAGACTGGAGTTAGTGCAATAAAAAATATTAATAAATCAACACATCAATAATGATATGAAAAAATGTAAGAGCTTTAATTAGTTAGACAAATATAATTAAAATTTTAATGACAAAAGTGATTCCTCAAATTAGTGAAAATGTATATAATTTTTAATTGAATAACAAATGTAATCATTAGCATTTTCTTGACATCTTCGAATCATAATTAATAGATTTGCAAAGCAATATTTTTTTTCTAAATTATTAAGTAATTTTAACCTCTGAAACATTTTTTTTTTCTGCGCCAAGATCATTCTTATAGCATAATCATTTCGAACTGAATAGGTGAAGACATAAAATAAAGATTATAGCACGAAAACAAATCATAAAGCAAATAAGTATTACTATCTTGGAACAAACTCAAGGAAAACAAATGAAGAAAAAGAAAAAGAAAAAGAAAAAAAAAAGGATTCGGTCAGCATCGACATCTGACTATCGGGTCAGCAGACGAGGGAGATGAGAGGAAGAGATGGAGAGTAGGATGTACGAGTGCAATGACGTTGGGTGTGATCATAGCAACAGAGATATTTTTCCTTTCTAGAGGAGGCAAATTTACAAAATTCGTCTTAATTATATAAAAAATTCAAGGGTGGGGCAATTATTAGGATTCTACCCTCCTTTTATATATATATATATATATATATATATATATATATATATATATATATAGATATATATATATATATATATATATATATATATATATATATATAGTGGACAATTATCCACTCTTGAAAATATTTATTTTATTTAATGGGATGAATAATTTTGCAATTTGTACATTTGCCTAAAAATTTAGCATCATTTTCAGATTATTGCATTAAATTTAACAACAGCCTAACATAACATAGCAATTTTCAAACGAGTTGAACAAAGTGAAATTTTGAGCCAAATAATGCGAGCCAAACACAAACAGGGTTTGACTCTTAAGCTCAACTCATTTACACTACTCCCAAGATCATATAAGCAAATGTAATACCATATGCCCTTAAGTTTAGTACTCATATAACTCCCACTTCTTAAATCTAGTTGACCTAGTAATAAAGTAACTTAACATCAAAATAGTCCTTCTAACATAAATGAGTTTAAAGTTATAAGAATTGTTAATGGTCTACATGACTTGAACTTCTTATATTGTGGTAGATATAGTTAATAGGACCTTTATAGATTAATTTAATTTAAATTTAGATTAGGTTGAACTAAATCTAAAGATAATCCTTGATATGATCTTCAAGGGTACCTTTTTTCTTAGCTTTAATAATTTAGATACTTAATGTAGAGTACCTTAGACTAATCTACCAAATTGTACTCTTAAATCTAGTTGACCTAGTAATAAAGTAACTTAACATCAAAATAGTCCTTCTAACATAAATGAGTTTAAAGTTATAAGAATTGTTAATGGTCTACATGACTTGAACTTCTTATATTGTGGTAGATATAGTTAATAGGACCTTTATAGATTAATTTAATTTAAATTTAGATTAGGTTGAACTAAATCTAAAGATAATCCTTGATATGTTCTTCAAGGGTACCTTTTGTCTTAGCTTTAATAATTTAGATACTTAATGTAGAGTACCTTAGACTAATCTAACCAAGTTTTAGCACACTTAATGTAGAGTACCTTAGATTCTGCCCCTCCTTATATATATATATATATATATATAGGGTGGACAATTATCCACTCTTGAAAATATTTATTTTATTTAATGGGATGAATAATTTTGCAATTTGTACATTTGCCCAGCCTAAAAATATTAATTTTGTTCAATTAGATGAAGAAATTTATAATTTTTCTAATCCTAAAAATAATTCCTACCATAAGAATAATTTTGAGATGAATATTACCAAATAGTATTATATACACATCTTAAAATGAATTTAATTTTAACATATTGTAATCTCACGTAATCAATATTTTTAACTCATGTAATCTAGTTATAAACTATATTTTATAATAATTTTAAATCATAATTTTTTTTATATTATTAGTTATATTCCTCTTCTAAATTATATTTATATTTATATATTAATATTACAAATTTTTTTTAAAAACATTTAATATGCACATATTAATTAATATCAATGTTAATTAAATTCATAAATTACTTAGATTGATCTACTTCATATAAAATTTAAATATATATATTATTTTGTGCTTAGTATTTCAAAAATAGATAAAAAAGATTTTGATATTTTATTAACTTTTGTAGTCATCAAATAATTTAATCTATAAATCTTGGGCAAAACTAATTTATATATTTAATCTTAAGAAGGTGAGTAAACTATAAATTACAAGCTATAATTTTCACATTTTTATATAGATGTATATATTTATAAATATATATATATATATATATATATATATATATATATATATATATATATATATATATATATATATATATATATATATATATATATATATATATATATATATATATATACATTTATCTTGATTTTTTATTTCAAGATAAATTTTCTCAACTCATTAGAAAGCGAGAAAATATTACATGCGGAGTCCGGACGTAACATTACATTCGGATGCAAACCGAATCTCAACACTTGTCTACTAATAAAATATGATTTTTTTACTTTATAACATGGTAATGATGCCGTTAATGTTATTCGACCCGCCGCCCATTAAAAACAAGAGGAGAAACACGCTTAGGAGCGTTGGACGCTTGAATGCGAGAAATATATATATATATATATATATATATATATATATATATATATATATATATATATATATATGAATTTAGTAATATGATTTTTTTAACCGAGCTAGAAGAGAGACAAAAAAATCTCATTTCAATTTTCGGGAAGAACTGTGAAGATGGATAATGAATTTGAAAGTTGTAGCCTTGATATTATGACCAATTTAGCAGATGATATCTTAAATATAAATGCATCGATAAATTTTCTCCATCATTTTATATATACAATTATTTTGAAATAGTTAGTAATATTCTTTGAAATTCTTTCTGTAATATATATTTCCAACACTGTTTGAAGTTCTTTGCAAGTGGACTTTGGGGATTTTTGGAGCTATTTTTCATATGTACATTCTGTATACTCATGAGTGTACATCTCTTTTTTTAATTTTTTTAACTATGGGATTTGCCATATGTTTTGTACATGCTATTCTAAGCTGTTTGGAGATGTTTCCTGGAGAATTTGGTAATTTTTGGAGCTATTTTTCATGTATACACCACTTTTTTCAATTTTTTTTTTAACTGTGAGGCTTACCATATGTTTAATATATCCTATTGCAAGTTGTTTAGAATATAGTCCTAGAGAAGTTGGGGGTTTTTGGAACTATTTTTGAAGTGTATACTCTGTGCTCTCAAGAGTCTACACCTCATTTTTTAAAAAAAATTTTCAACTGTGAGGCTTGTCAAATGTTTTGTACATGCTATTGTAAGCTGTTTGGAGTTTAGTCCTCAAAAATTTGGTGATTTTTGAGGTTATTTTTCATGTGTACACTATGTACTCTCAAGAGTATACACTTCATTTTTTCAATTTTTTCAGCTTGGGGCTTGCCATATGTTTAGTACATTCTATTATAAGATGTTTGGAGTTTAGTCCTGAAAAATTTGAGAGTTTTTGGAGCTATTTTCCATGTGTACACTCCGTACTCTCATGAGTGTACACTCTATTTTTTCAATTTTTTTCAATTGTGAGGCTTGCCATTTGTTTTATACATGCTATTGTAAGCTATTTGGAGTTTAGCCCTCAGGAATTTAGTTATTTTTGAAGTAATTTTTCATGTGTACACTCTGTACTCTCATGAGTGTACACCCCATTTTTTTAATTTTTTAACTATGAGACTTGCCATATATTTAGTACATTTTATTGTAAGATGTTTGGAGTTTAGTCCTAGAAAATTTGGAGGGTTTTTGGATCTATTTTCTATGTGTACACCTCATGAGTGTACACCCCATTTTTTTAATTTTTTTCAACTATGGGGCTTGCCATATGTTTTGTACATGCTATTGTATGATGTTTGGAGTTTAGTACTGAGAATTTGGTAGTTTATGAAGTTATTTTCCATGTGTACACTCTATACTCTCATGAGTGTACACCCCATTTTTTCATTTTTTTTCAACTGTAGAGCTTGTCATATATTAAGTACATTCTATTGTAAGATGTTTGGAGTTTAGTCTTGGAGAATTTGGAGATTTTTGGAGCTACTTTTCATGTGTAATCTCTGTACACTCATGAGTGTATATCCCTTTTTTAATCTTTTTCAACTATGGGGCTTGCCATATGTTTAGTGCATTATATTATAAACTGTTTGAAGATATTTCCTGAAGAATTTGAGGGGTTTTGGAGCTATTTTTGGAGCAATTTTTCATGTGTACTCCTAAAATGTATTTCTATATAAGCAGGTAAATGAGGTTAATCACCGGTGCGATGATGAAATCGTTATGCTCATGACCCAAATTATAGGCAACTCCTTAGCAACACTGTTCATAATTAAAAGGAGGCATATAAACTGTACTGCAATTATGCACATCAAACTGGATTCAGTGTTAGGAAGGATCATACTAGTTATTGGTCGAACTCAAAGAATTTGAAATCAAAGGATTTTTTATGTGCAAAAGTAGGTTTGAAAAAAGGTGTCAATCTAAACTACTCAGTCAAATTTCAGAAAATAGATTTGAGGAGTGGTTGTCCAGCCATGATTAGATTTTTTATTGATTTATATGGGAATTAGAAGGTTAAAAAATATATAGAAAGTCATAATCATTCATTAGCAAAGTTGGGTGACCTACATCTTCTCAGATCATACAAAGGCATGAGAAGGCAAAATGATGAAGTCAATATAATAAGAATAATTAATGTATTTAGCTTTCTCAGTGAGAAAGTTGGTGACATGGAGAATATTGGATTTACAAAAAGAGATGCTTTTAATTACATCCAAAAAGAAAGAAGATCAAGGATTGCAAATGGTAATAGTAATGCATTAATACAACTGTTCAGGAAAAGTTAAGCAGAGGATGGAATGTTTGCATGGGATGTCCAAGTTGATGAGTTAGACAGCTTGGTCAATTTTTTTTGGAGCAATGGCATGTCAAGGATAGAATATGATTGTTTCGGGGATGTTATAATTTTTGATACAAGTTATCAACTCAATAAATATAATCTTATAGCACCTTTGTTGGAGAGAATCATCTTTGAAAAAATGTCTTATTTGGAGTAGCCTTTCTATCTAAGAGATAATTGAGTCATTCATATTATTCAAAACATTTCTCTAGTTCATGAATGATATGCATCCTATAATAATATTCATGATCAAGATTAGCAAATGATACCAAAATTATTCGCATACCGCCATAGGTTGTGCCAATGATATATTTATAAGAAAGCTCCTTCGAAGGTACATTGCTTTAATAATAATAAGGTAATACAAAGTCTCTTTTATACATGCATGAGTAAATGTGATTCAGAGGAAGAGTTTGAGCAACCTTGGTCTACCAAGTTAGAAGAAGGCAATTTGCATGATCTTGCTTGGTTGTCTGAGCTAAATAAAATTTGATGCAAGTAGTCCATCGTATTCTGTAAAGATTCATTATGTATGGGTATCTTATCAATGCAACATAGTGAGTCCACAAATAGTGTATGTCATGGAGTCTCTAAACCAACAAGTTCTATCACGATTATTTCTTGGGATTGGAGAAGGTTATGAACACATGGAGATAAAATTTATATGACAAAGATTTCAAGTGTAGCCGTGAATTGTTCATGTTGTTAAAACTAAATCCAAATAAACAATTATGTCTTATGCAAGAAATCTTTATACAATTTTTGAAGAAGAATTTTTACATGGAGTTGGTGGATTAGCGATGACAATCCTGTGGGAGTATTTAGTGAGAAACTTAGAGAATAAGAGTTCTTCCAAAACATGGACTGTCCATTTTGACAAGACATGCCTTAATATAACTTGTAGTTGTTAAAAATTGAAATGATGGGGGTGCTTTGTGCCCACTGCATTTGAGTTTTGAGTTAGAAAGATATTATATGCATTCTATAGAAGTATCTTCTCATGCGATGGTCAACTAGAGCAAAGAGGGATATCTACTTTGATAGTGCTAATAAGAACATAAAAGATGTGCAAGGTAATGATGGAAATAAAATTGACATTACTTTGCACAATCACATTAGTCAATAAACATATCAAATAAGCACTAGGGTACAAGGTAATAAGAAAGCTAAAGAGTATATGTTGGATTCCTTAAAGAAACAATACGATAATGGTGATTCTATATTATATGGGAATTCACCTCCAACTTACAAAACAACTAAGAAGAAGAAGTCTACTATAATAAATATAAGAACTGACTTACTAAAGGATCCAGTTAAGAAATAGTCAAAGGGGGTTTCCAATGCAAGGCTGAAAGGATATTGGGAGAGAAACAAGAAAGGCAAGAGTAATTTTATACCTATCTCTAAATTTATACTCTTCAAATATTACTTTTAAACTTTAAACCATTATGTCTTTAATGCTATAAAAATGAAAGAACAAGTTGCGAGAGGTGGAGAACATAAAGGGTCACCCATTGCAACAGCTTTTTCTGTTATGCTAGAGTGCTTTTCAGAGGTATGCATGTATAACACTTCATTCCTGATGTTAGATATCAGCAACAAATATGATATACTTCTATATTAGGAATTTAACTCAAGCTCAACAATCAGTCAGTTAGCTAAAAGATACACCAAACTGATGATGGTTATCATTACAGGGAAATATTATAATGTGTGATATCATTTAATTGTCATGTGTTCTTTGAATGTATATACTTTCATGTCAATTTGATTGAAAGTGTGTCAATAGCTATGTTGTACTTTAAAGGTAAACATTGTACTGACTTATCGCTTATGTTTTAATATCGTTGATATTTACTTCAAATCATTGAAAATTTCTCTCAATAGAGCATGGGTTATTAACCAAAATTTATTGACAATACCTTCAGGGTGTATAGAGTGTGGAGTTATTTCCTGGGGAATTTGGTGATTTTTTTTTGAGCTATTTTTGATGTCTACACTCTATACACTCTTGAGTGTACACTTTTTTTTCTAGAAATTTTCAACTGTGAGGCATGCTACATCTTTTTTAAATGCTAGTAAGCAGTTTGGAGATGTTACTTGGAGAGTTTAGGGGGTTTTAGAGCTATTTTTTATGTGTACACTTTGTACTCTCATGAGTGTACACCTTATTTTTTCAAATTATTTTAAATGTGGGGCTTGCCATTTATTTTGTACATGCTATTGTAAGCTGTTTGGAGTTTAGTCCTAAGAAATTTGGTAGTTTTTGAAGCTATTTTTTATGTGTACACTCAGACTCTCATGTACACCTATTTTTAATTTTATTTTAACTGTACATGCCATATGTTTAGTACATTCTATGTTTGAGTTTAGTCCAGGAAATTTTGAGGTTTTGAGCTATTTCATGTGTACACTCATGTACTCTCATGAGTGTATATTTTCAATTTTTTCAACCATATTTTGCCATCTATTTTGTACATGCTATTATAAGTTATTTGGAGTTTAGTCCTCAAGAATTTGGTGGTTTTTGAAGCTATCTTTTATATGTACACTCTGTACTCTTATGAGTATACACCCCATTTTTTCAATTTTTTTCAATTATGAGGCTTGTCATATATTTAGTACACTCTACAATAAGATGTTTGGAGTTTAGTCCTAGAGAATTTGGGGGTCTTTTAGAGATATTTTTCATGTGTACTCTTACACACTCATGAGTGTACACCCCATTTTTAATTTTTTTTAATTGTGGGACTTGTCATATGTTTAGTACATTCTAGTGTAAGTTGTTTGAAGATGTTACCTGAAGAACTTGGGGGGTTTTTGGAGCTATTTTTGGAGCTAATTTTGAAGCAAATTTTCATGTGTACTCCTAAAATGTATTTCTATGTGAATGAGGTTAATCATCATGATGAAACATGAACTAATTGTAGGCAAAATCCTAGCACATATTCATAAAAAGGAGGCATATAAGCATGATTATTATACATCAAATTGATTCAATGAAGGATCATAATTATTTGAACTTGAAGAATTTGAAATCAAATGATTTTTTATGTGCAAAAGAAGGTTTGAAAAAAGGTGTCAATCTAAGCTGCTCAGTAAAATTTCAAAAAATAGATATAATGAGTGGTTGTGCCGTCATGATTAAATTTTTTATTGATTTAGATAGGAATTGAAAAGTTAAAAAATATATAGAAAGTCATAATCATTCATTGGCAAATCCGGGTGACCTACATCTTCTCAAATCATACAGAATGAAGACAGTGTTTAAAGTCAATGATAGTCGGAATTAGAGCAATTGATGCATTTAGCTTTCTTAGTGAGAATGTTGGGAGCATGGAGAATATTGGCTTTACAAAAAGAGATGCTTTCAATTACATCCAAAAAGAAAAAAGATCAAGGATTGTGAATGGTGATAGTAATGCATTGATATAACTGTTCAAGGAAAGGCAAGTAGAGGATGAAATGTTTGCATGGGATGTCCAAGTTGATGAGTTGGACAACTTGGTCAATTTTTTTGGAGCAATGGCATGCCAAGGATAGAATATGATTATTTCAGGGATGTCATAATTTTTTATACAAGTTATCAACTCAATAAATATAATTTTATTTGTGCTCCTTTAGTTGGAGTGAATCATCACTAGCAAAATGTCATATTTGGAGTAGCCTTTCTATCAAAAGAGACAATTGAGTCATTCACATGGCTATTCAAAACATTTCTTTAGTTAATGAATGACAGGCATTTTATAACAATTTTCATTGATCAAGATCACGCAATGACGAGAGCTATCGAAATTACATTACCGCATACTCATCATAGGTTGTGTCAATGACATATTTCTAAGAAAGCTCCTTCGAAGGTACATTGTTTTAATAGTAATAAGATAGCATAAAGTCTCTTTTATACATGCATGATTAAGTGTGATTCAGAGGAAGAGTTTGAGCAAGCTTGGTCTACCATAGAAGAAGGCAATTTGCATGATCATGGTTTGGTTTGTAGCTATATATGTGATGTGGTCCACGATTCTACAAAGACTCATTCTATATGAGTATCTTATCAATGCAACGTAGTGAGTCCATGAATAATGTATTTCATGGAATCTCTAAACTAACAAATTCTATCATCAATTATTTCTTGGGATTGGAGAAGGTTATGGACACATGGAGATGAAATTTATATGATGAAGATTTGAAGTGTAGCCAGTCAGCAATTGTTCATGTTGTTAAAACCAGTCCAATATTGAAACAAGCTACTATGTTTTACAGAAGAAAGCTTTATGCAAAGTCTAAAGAAGAATTTTTGCATGGAGTTGGTGGATTAGAAACAAATTTTTCAGATGACAATCCCATGGAGTATTTGATGAGAAACTTAGAGAATAAGAGTTCTTCCAAAACATGGATTGTCCATTTTGACAAATATAACTTGTAGAAAAGAAAATTTAAAATGATGGGGTGTCCCCACTCAGTTTTGAGTTTTGAGTTAAGATATTATGCATTTCATAGTATCTTCTCATGCAATGGTCAACCATAGCAAAGAGGGATATCTACTTTGACAGTGCTTATAAGAACTTAAAAGATGTGTAAGGTAATGATGGAAATGAAATTGACATTACTTTTCAGAACCACATCAGTCAATATGAATATCAAATAAGCATCACGACACAAGGTAATAAGAAAGCTGAGAAGTATATGTTGGATTCCTTAAAGAAACTATCTGATAATGTTGATTATATATTATGTGGGAATTAACCTCCAACTAACAAAATAACTAAGAAGAAGAAGTCTATTATAATAGATGTAGGAACTGACTTACTAAAGGATCCAATTAAGAAATAGTCAAAAGGTGTTTCCAATGCAAGGCTGAAAGGATATTGTGAGAGAAACAAGAAAGCCAAGAGTAATTTTCTTTCTGTCTCTAAATTTATACTTTTCAAATATTATTGTTAAAGTTTAAACCATTATATGTTTAATGTTATAGAGATGAAAGAACAAGTTGCGAGAGGTGGAGAACATAAAGGGTCACCCATTACAACACCTTTTCTTATGCGAGTGCTTTCGAGGTATGTGTGTATAACACTTCATTCCTGAGATATCAGAATCGATAATGATGTTCTTCAATATTAGGAATTTAACTCAAGCTCAATAATTAGTCTGTTGGTTGAAAGATACATCAAGCTGATGATGGATATCATTATAAGGAAACATTATAATGCGTGATATCATTTAATTGCCATGTGTTCTTTGAATGTATATACTTTCATGGCAATTTGATTGAAAGTGTGCCAATTAGTAGTTACTATGTTGTACTTTAAAGGTAAACTTTGTATTTCAACTTATATTGCTTATGTTTTTAATATACTGTTGATATTTTGTACTTTAAATCACTAAAAGTTTCTCTCAATGAAGTCTGGATTATTACACCAAAATTTATTGAAAATACTTCTAGGGTGTACAGAGTGTGGAGTTGTTTCCTGGGAAATTTGGTGGTGTTTTGGAGCTACCCTTTATGTGTACACTTTATACACTCTTGAGTGTACACTCTTTTTTCCAGAAATTTTCAATTATGAGGCATGCTACATCTTTTGTAAATGCTAGTAAGCAGTTTGGAGTTGTTACCTGGAGAGTTTGGGTGGTTTTGGAACTATTTTCCATGTGTACACTTTATACTCTCATGAGTGTACATCCTATTTTTTCAATCTTTTTCAACTGTGGGAATTGCCATTTTTTTTTTGTATACATTTAAGTGTTGGAGTTTAGTCCTCGTGAATTTGGTTTTGGGTTTGAAGCTATTTTCCATGTGTGCACTCTATGCTCTTATGAGTGTACACCCCATTTTTTCAAATTTTTTTCAACTGTGGGGCTTGTCATATATTTAGTGCATTCTATTGTAAGATGTTTGGAGCTTAGTCCTTGAGAATTTGTGGGTTTTTGGAACTATTTTTCATGTGTACTCTTTGTACACTCATGAGTGTACGCCTCTTTTTTTTTCAACTATGAGGCTTTTCATATGCTTATTACATTCTAGTGTAAGCTATTTAGAGATGTTTCCTGAAGAATTTGAGGGTTTTTGGAGCTATTTTTGGAGCAATTTTTCATGTGTACTCTTAAAATGTATTTATGTCTGAGCAAGAGAATGAGGTTAATCATCGGTGCGATGATGAAGCTGTTATGTCTCATGAACCAATTGTAAGCAAACCCCTTAGCACTACTATTCAAAATGAAAAGGAGGCATATGAATTATACTATGATTATGCACATCAAACTAGATTCAGTGTTAGGAAGGATCAAACTAGTTATTGGTCGAACTCAAAGAATTTGAAATCAAATGATTTTTTATGTGCAAAAGCAAGTTTAAGAAAATGTGTCAATCTAAACTGCTCAGTTAAATTTTAGAAAATAGAAATGAGAAGTGATTGTCTGAATATGATTAGATTTTTTATTGATTTAGATGGAAATTGAAAGGTTAAAAATATATAGAAAATCATAATCAAAAAGGGTGACCTAGAACTTCTCAGATCATACAGATGCATCAGCAATGAGAAGGCATCTATGTTGAAGTCAATGATATAGGTTGGAATTAGAACAGCTGATGCATTTAGCTTTCTTAGTGAGGATGTTGGCAGCGTGGGGAATATTGGCTTTACAAAAAGAGATGATTTCAATTACATCCAAAAAGAAAGAAGATCAAGGATTGTAAATGGTGATAGTAATTCATTAATACATCTGTTCAAGGAAAGGCAAATGGAGGGTGGACTGTTTGCATGGGATGTCCACATTGATGAATCGAACAACTTGGTCAATTTTTTTGGAGCAATGATATGTCAAGGATAGAATATGTTTATTTCGAGGATGCCATAATTTTTTTATACAAGTTATAATTCATAATATCTTGTCGTCCTTTGTTGGAGTGAATCATCACTAGCAAAATGTCTTATTTGGAGTAGCCTTTCTATCAGAAGATACAATCGAGTCATTCACATGGTTATTCAAAATATTTCTTTGGTTAATGAATGACATACATCCTATAACAATATTCACTGATCAATATTAGGCAATGATGAGAGCTATCAAAATTGCATTACCATATACTCGCCATAGGTTGTGCCAATGACATATTTCTAAGAAAGCTCCTTCGAAGGTAAATTACTTTAATAGTAATAAGAAAGTATGAACTCTCTTTTATACATGCATGAGTAAGTGTGATTCAGAGGAAGAGTTTGAGAAAGCTTGGTCTACCATGCTAGAAGAAGACAATTTGCATGATAATGATTGGTTGATATAAAATTAGATAAGTTGTCCACTGATTCTCATTCATATGAGTATCTTATCAATGCAACATAGTGAGTCCATGAATAATGTATGTCATGGAATCTCTAAACCAACATGTTCTATCACCAATTATTTAGTGGGATTGGAGAAGGTTATGGACACATGGAGAAGGAATTTATATGACAAAAATTTTAAGTGTAGCCAATCAGCAATTGTTCATATTCTTAAAACTAGTCCAATATTGAAACAAGTTACTATGTTTTACACTAGAAAGCTTTATACATTATTTAAAGAAGAATTTTTGCATGGAGTTGGTGGATTTGTAGCAAATGTGTCAGATGAAAATCTCATGGAATATTTGGTGAGAAACTTAAAGAATAAGAGTTCTTCCAAAACATGGATTGTCCATTTTGACAAGACATGCCTAAATATAACTTGTAGTTGTAAAAAAACTAGAAATGATGGGGGTGCTTTGTGCCATTGCATTCGAGTTTTGAGTTAGGAGGATATTGTGCATATTTCAGAGAAGTATCTTCTCATGTGATGGTCAACTAGTACTTTGATAGTGCTTACAGGAACTTAAAAGATGTGCAAGGTAATGATGGAAATGAAATGAACATTACTTTTCGGAACCATATAAGTCAATATGCATATCAAATAAGCACCAGGCCATAAGGTAAAAAGAAAGTTGAGGAGTATATGTTGGATTCCTAAATAAAATTATCTGATAATGTTGATTCTGTATTATGTGAGAATTCACCTCCAACTGACAAAACAACTAAGAAGAAGAAGTCTACTATAACAGATATATGAATTGACTTACTAAAGGATCCAGTTAAAAAATGGCCAATGGGTGTTTCCAAAGCAAGGCCAAAAGGATATTGGGAGATAAATAAGAAAGCTAAGAGTAATTTTCTGCCTGTCTATTAATTTATACTCTTCAAATATTACTGTTAAACTTTAAACAATTATGTCTTTAATGTTATAAAGATGAAAGAACAAGTTGCGAGAGGTGGAGAACATAAAGGGTTACCCATTGCAACACCTTTGTCTGCTATGTCAAAGTACTTTTCAGAGGTATGCAGGTATAGCACTTCATTCCTGCTGTTAGATATTAACAACTGATATGATGTTCTTTTATATTAGGAATTTAACTCAAGCTCAATAATCAGTTAGTCGGCTGAAAGATACACCAAGCTATTGATTGATATCATTATAGGGAAACAATATAATGTGTGATATCATTTAATTGTCATGTGTTTTTTAAATGTATATACTTTGATGTCAATTAGATTGAAAGTGTGTCAATCAGTAGTTAATATGTTGTACTTTAAAGCAAAACTTTGTACTTCGACTTATGCTTTTATGTTTTTAATACACTATTGATATTTTGTACTTTAAAATACTAAAAATTTCTCCCAATAGAGTCTGGGTTATTACACCAAAATTTATTGAAAATACCTCCATGGTGTATAGAGTGTGGAGTTGTTTTTTGGGAAATTTGGTGGTTTTTTGGAGCAATTTTTTATGTGTACACTCTTTTTTCCAAATTTTTTATTTGTGAGGCATGATACATCTTTTGTAAATGCTAGTAAGTAGTTTGGAGATGTTACTTAGAGAGTTTGAGGGTTTTTGAAGCTATTTTTTATGTCTACACTCTGTACACTCAAGATTGTACACCCTTTTTTTCAATTTTTTCAACTATGGCTTGCCATATGTTTAATACATTTGTAGCTATTTGAGTTTAGTTATGGAGAATTTGGAGGTTTCTGAAGCTATTTTTGAAGTGTACACTCTATACTTTCATTAGTGTACACCCTATTTTTTCAAAAAAATTTCAACTGTGGGGCTTCCCATATGTTTTATACAAACTAATGTAAGCTGTTTGGAGTTTAGTCCTGGAGAATTTGGGGGTTTTTGGAGGTATTTTTATTGTGTACTCTATGTACACTTATGAGTGTACACCCTTTTTTAAAATATTTTTTTTAACTTTGTATGCATCAAAAAGAGCTACAAACAGTTGCCAAATTCCTCTAGACAACTTATAATAGCATGTACTAAATAGATAACGAGCCCCATAGTGGCTTAATTTAAAAAAATGGGATGTACCCTCATGAGTGTACAGAGTGTACACATTGAAAATTAATCCAAAAACCCACCCAAAAGCCTCCAAACAGCTTAAAATAGCATCTATTAAACATATAATTGAAAAATAGGGTTGAATAGATAAAATAATTTGAAAAAATGGAGTATACACTCATGAGAGTATAGAGTGTACACATAAAAATAGCCTCATAAATTCTCCAAAAGCCTCCAAACAGCTTAGAATAGCATATACTAAATATATAATTGAAAAATAGGATATAATAGTTGAAATTTTTTTAAAAAATAAGGTGTATCCTTGTGAGTGTATAAATTGATCTAAAAACACATCCAAAAACCTCCAAACAGCTTAGAATAGCATCTAATAAACATATAATTGAAAAACAAGGTAGAATAGTTAAATTTTTTTTGGAAAAATGGGTTGTACACTCATAAGAGTACAAAGTGTACACATAAAAAATAGCACCATAACCCCCCCCATAAGCCTCCAAAAGAGAATAGCATCTATTAAACATATAATTGAAAAATAAGGTATAGGTGAAAAAAATTGAAAAAATGGGGTATACACTCATGAGAGTACAAAGTGCACACATTGAAAACTAATCCAAAAACCCACCCAAAAGCCTCCAAATAGCTTAGAATAACATCTACTAAACATATAATTGAAAAATAGGGTAGAATAGTTGAAATTTTTTGAAAAAATGGGGTGTTCACTCATGAGTTTACAGAGTGTACACATGAAAAATAGCCCCATAAACTCCCCCACAAGCCTCCAAATAGCTTAGAATAGCATATACTAAATATATAATTGAAAAATAGGATAGAATAGTTCAAAAATATGAAAAAAATGGGGTGTACACTCGTGAGAGTACATAGTGTACATATTTGAAATTGATCCAAAAACTTACCCAAAAGCTTCCAAATAGCTTAGAATTATGTATACTAAATATATAATTAAAAAATAAGGTAGAATAATTAAAAAATATTGAAAAAGTAATGTGTACTCTCATGAGTGTACAGAGTGTACACATTAAAAACTGATCCAAAAACCTACGCAAAAGCCTACAAATAGCTTAGAATAGCATATGCTAAACATATAATTAAAAAATATGGTAGAATAGTTGAAAAAATTTAAAAAAAATGAGGTGTACACTCATGATAGTATAGAGTGTACACATTAAAACTGTTCTAAAAACTTACCAAAAAGCCTCCAAACAACTTAAATTAGCATCTACTAAACATATGATTGAAAAGCAGGGAAGAATAGTTGAAAACATTTGAGAATATGAGTGTACACTCATGAGAGTACAAAGTGTATACATTGAAAATTGATCTAAAAACTCACCCCAAAAATCTCCAAATAGCTTAGAATAGCATCTACTAAACTTATAATTGAAAAACATGATAGAATAGTTGAAGAAATTTGAAAAAACAAGGTTTACTCTCATGAGTGTATTGAGTATACACATTGAAAACTAATCCAAAAATCCACCAAAAAGCCTCCAAATAGCTTAGAATAGTATCTACTAAACATATAATTGAAAAACATGATAGAATAGTTGAAAACATTTGAAAAAATGAGGTGTACACTCATGAGAGTATAGAGTGTACACATTGAAAATTAATCGAAAAACTCACCCAAAAGCCTCCAAATAGCTTAGAATAGAAACTATTAAACATATAATTGAAAAACATGGTAGAATAGCTAAAATTTTTGAAAAAATGGAGTGTACACTCATGAGAGTACAGAGTGTACACATAAAAATTGCTCTATGAATCACCAAATTCTGAAGGACTAAACTCTAAACAACTTATAATGGAATATCTTAAACATATGACAAGCCCCACAGTTGAAAAAATTAAAAAAATGGAGAAACTGTACCAAATTACTAAGAAATAGCTCTAAAGATCTTACAATAACATGTAAAACACAGATAAATAAAAGGATGATTTACAATATCATGTACAAACATTATACAATAGCATGTATAGCTAGATTAAAATATAATGTATAACACATATAAATAAAGAGATGATCTACAATAGCATGTATAAATATATCACAATAGCATGTACAAACAGAGTATAATAGCATGTACAATATAGATAAATATAGACATGATCTATATTTAGATTTCCAAACACTCTATTCATCTAAATAACAACCTTCTTGCATTCAACATTAACAGCTCATTTATTTCATATTTAAACAAAAAATAGCATAAGCAAACTCAGCTCTGAAGCAGCTCATTTTCTTTATCCAATCTTGGTGCTCAGCCCAGTCCAATGGAGATTTGCTGACCACTACCTTCATGTATTTACACACAAATATGCCATAATCAACACTATTTTCTTAGACTGGTATATAGCTAATCACTTCGATTGGCCATTCCTAAGGATTGCTCTCAAAAGCCTAGCCATCATCTTGGATGAGTAATTTGATCTAAAGAGTTAGGTATAAAAGGTAAAGAGTTAGGTACAAAGTTTACATTAGAGATGAATTGAAAATGACAAGAATTTTTACAATATCAAAAAATGGCCTTATGAGTTGGGTTTGGAAGTGAGTCATAGAAGTACCAAGCCCCTTTCTTAATATACCCCACTAATAGTGTCCAATGTATAGTATTGATAACTGGAAGTAAGAGTAAATCAACCATTGAAACACTATCTGCAGTAACATGCTGGATTAACATTTTGCTTTCTTTTGCTATGCCATATTTTGCATATCTTTGCAAGAATTTAAAGAAAAGTTAAAAATTACTAGCTTATAATTATCAAAAATTTTGAAGGCATCATATTAACCCAAGCCTCCATGCACTGACTCACCCAGTGTAAGCATGAGACATATATATATATATAGATAGGGGACATATAGCCCATAATAAATCGTATTCTTCTTGGCCAATAAATAAGAGAAGGCATCAACATGTGCATTTGACATAAATCTCTGAACTCATCAATTTGGCTTCTCACAAAAATGATATTCCCAACAGAGAATACGCTATCACTCCTGCATGTGAGAAGCATGGGAATGTGAACATTACTAAATTAAAGGGTGATTTTATGTATACTAAATGAAATGGTCTACGTAATGAATTACTTGTCCTTGAATCGGGTGCAAGAAGTGTCAATGAATCGCATTTTGGAGTAACATCTCTTAATGAGAAACCTATAATATCATGTGTCTCAGCTAATTATAAAAAATTAATAAGGTTTAAGAGCAAGATTCAATATGAATTAAAATCAAATCTTCTAAGATGAAGAATACCTCCGCCTGATGCTCCTCCACCATTATGATAACAGTCGTTGGTTCATCCTATGCTGAAGGAACCTCTCTGTTAACCTACATAAGAAATCACTAAAATTAGCTTTTATTAGATTAAACTAAAAGGAAAGTTAAGAAATACCTCATCTGCTATCTGTACATCCCGTGTGGCAACAACAACAAGAGTTGTTGTCCTACGTGTCTTCCTGTACACTTGTGTGAATGGTGATGAGATAGCTTTCTTCTTTCTCAGCTGTCTCACCTTCACACCACATTCTATGCTGCCAGTAAAGGCTAAGAAGCATCTTTCTGTCTAGTGGTAGCCTCCTTAAGAGCTTCCCCCATGCTTGGACCTCTCCAACCATCACCAATAAAATAGCCATGAATCAATACCATCTGCTCTCTCAGTTATTAAAGCTTTAAAAAATGATGCTCTTTTCTCTAGGGCCCTGAAACATGAAAATACCTTATCTGTCATAAAGCTTTATAGAGGGGTAGTAGCGTGATGTCGTTATAGAAGGAGGATAATATCGAGGATAGACGTATGGAGATCCACTTGGGGCTTCACTCTTTGGACTTAGAATGGGGCCACTCTCAGATCGTGGGAAGGGCAATGTTTCAAGGAGACAAGTCTCTTCCTTTGATATGTCTTCAAATGATAGGAAGACCTATGCTACACTAATAAAAAAAATATGATATATTCTACAATAATAACAACAACAACAACAACAACAATAACAACAAGCCTTAATCCCACTAGGTGGGGTCGGCTACATGAATCCTTCTCCTCCCATTGTGTCCTATTATGTGTCAAATTCTCATTTAATTCAAGTATACTAAGATCATTTTTATACATCTTAACCAAGTCTTTTAGGTACACCTCCACCTTTCTTAACATAAGGCAAATCTAATCCATCTACTCTAATCGGTCATCTCTACGATGCTTTATGTATTAAACAATCTAAGGTGACTCTCCCTAATCTTATCTACTACTGAGCTACACCAACTTTTTCCCAACATACCTATTTACATTCTATACCTAAGAGTACTCATCCACCGAGCATCCTCATCTCTGTAACACTTAACTTAGTCTTATGCTTCTCTTTATTGGGCAACATTCTCGGACCATAAGTCATTCATGTCTTACCACCATCTTATAAAATTTTCCCTTAAGTTTAAGTGGAACTTTTCTATCACATAATAGGCTAGATGCCTCCACTTCAACCATCCAACTTAAATTCTACTAATAACATCTCCATCTATTTCACCATCATTTTGAACAATAGAGCCTAAATATTCAATCTCTCACTCTTATTAATGACTTGATCACCTAAAGTCACAACACACACTACTAAAACTTCTACAACTAAAATTACACTCCATATATTCAGTTTTAGATCTACTTAAACAAAAACTTTAGACTCTAAAGTTGACCTCCATAATTCAAGTTTTGTTGGACTCCTCTCTAGTCTTATCAACAAGAAGAATGTCATCAAGAAAAGCATACACCAAGGTACATCTTATTGTAAATGCCTCGTAAGAACATCCATAACTAAAGTAAAAAAGATAAGGGCTTAATGTTGATCCTTGATGTAATCCAACTGAAATAGGAAAATATTTTGTCAATCCTCCGTATTTGGATACAAGTAGTATACATATCCTAAATGACTTGAATATAACCAACATTAACTCCTTTCTATTCTAGAACTCTCCAAAGAACATCTCTTGAGACTTTATCATAAGCTTTCTCTAAATCAATAAATATCATATGTAGATCCTTCTTACTTTCTATGCTTCTCCATCAAACCTCTTAACAAATGTATAACATCCATAGTAGATCTACTTGGCATGAAACCAAACTGACAGAAACTTCAGATCACATCATAACATGCTCAATTTCTCCCACAATTTTAATGTATGACACATTAACTTAATTCCTCTAAAATTTTTACACTCTTGTGCATCACCTTTATTCTTAAATATAGGAACCAACAAACTCTTTCTCCACTCATCTGGCATCTTTTTAGTCTTTAAAATAACATTAAAAAGATTTGTAAGCCAAGAAATTCCTTGATCTCTAAACATTTCCACACTTATTGGAATATTATCGGTCCTACTTGCTTTTCCACATTTCATTTTCTTTAAAGCTTCACTAACTTGATTTACTAATCTGATGATAAAATGAAATTCTCTATTTTTTTTGTTTAGGGTATTAAGGTTGTTAAAATCAATCATACTTTCAGATCATTCGTTGAAAAGTTTATCAAAATACCTCATCCACCTATTTTCAATATCTTTTCTAAGAAAAGTACTTTATTATTTTCATCCTTATACTCACTTGAACTATGTCTTTACTTCTCCTATCTCTTTGGTTGGCTAACTTATACATACATCTTTCACCTTCTTTGGTATCTAATCTGTATAAATCACTAAAAGCTAAATTTTTTTGCATCATATATTGCTTTCTTAGAATCTCTACAGGCCACTTTATATCTTTCCTAATTCTCTGAGTTTTTACATTTAAACCAAGTTTTATAACAATACTTTTTATTTCTTATCTTTTCTTGCACACTCTGACTCCACCACTAACTATTCTTATTAAAAGAAGCTTTTCCTTTTGATTCTCCAAGCATATCTTTAGCAACTTGCTTAATTTCACTTGATATTTTTTCCTACATAACATTAGCTTCCTTATGAACATCCCAAATTCTAATTTCTTGTAGCTTGCTCTTAGAAATATTTTTATTTGTGTTCTTTAAGTGTCCCCATCTAATCCTAGGAAAATAATTTAGTTTATTTTTTCTCTTACAACCTTTCATCTTAAAATTTAAAACTAATAATCGATGTTGGGTACTTAAATTTTACTTGGAATGACCTTACAATCTTTACAATCTAAATGATCTATTTTTCTTATCAAAAAAAAAATCAATCGTGTTTTACTAGATCCATTTTTTATAAGTAATAATATGTTCATCTCTTTTCTTAAATAAAGTGCTAGCAACTACAAAATTATAAGCTAAGCAAAATCTAATATAATCATACCTTCTTCATTAGTCACTCCAAATCCATAACTACCATGAATACTTTTAAAATCTTCTACCACTCTACCAACATGTCCATTTAAATCTCCCCAATAAATACTTTTTTTTCAAGAGGTATCTTTTATATTAATCCCTCTAATTCATTCCAAAATTTTTCTTTTGAGCTTACCTCCAAACCTACTTGAGGAGCATAGACACTTATAACATTGATAATCTTAGTATCAATAATAATCTTTAAAGCTATAATTCTATCTCCACATCTATTAATACTTATAACATTATCCTTCAAACTTTTATCTATAATCACACCTACACCATTTCTAGTTTGACTTTTACCTGAATACCAAAGTTTAAAACTTAAACTATCAATCTCCTTGGCCTTCTCACCAACCCATTTAGTTTCTTGAACACATAAAATATTTATCTTTCTATGAACCATAATATCTATTAATTCCATTAATTTACAAAGTACCTATATTCCAAGATCCTAACCTAATTTTAATTTAATGGACTAACTTCTTTGCCGTCATCCATAATGTGGGAACCCTTGCTTATTTAACACTACGCACGATCGCGACTCTAGCACATTTTTTTGTATTCAAACCATCTTTCTAGGACGCCCAGTCTTCTGATTATTTAAAGGATTCATGTCATGATTATTTTGACAAATTTTGCTAATTTGTCGACTACTAACGCAACCCTCCACTTTTGCATGGACTTGGGATCGAATGGTAGTGTTAAAAATATTATTTTGCATCACCGGTGCCCACAAACCACTAAAAGAATCTCTAAACTTTATTTTTGGCCAACGTAACATATGTAGCTTTGCAAAATGAACGAGTGGTCATATGATTCTTGTGTACTCTACCGCCCAGATCTGCAATAATGATTTACATAACTTAGCTTCAATGCATAAAATAATATAAATTTAAAGATGTAAAATGTACAATCAGAAGAGTGATAAAGTCACTCATATACTCGAGTGCCTTTTGCATCAAAAGTTTTGATGTAATACCATCAAACTATGAAACTAGGAAGCTCCAGATAGCTTCTGGCCAATTATAATCAACAAATCTCTCTATGTCATTAGCATAGGAGATCCAATATGATGCCACTCAATAATTATGATATATAAAAAAATATTTGAAAGTAAACTATGTACAAAACATGTCTTTGGTCAAGCGATCCAACTTCTCAATTTTATTCTTAAAATCAACTGAGTTGGACTTGGAAAGTGGGGATTTCTGTCATATGATCTTCTCCCTTTTGTTTGGCATCCCTACAAGTAATGCAACTACATCGCGGGTGAAAGGAATGCATTGGCCACTAATGTAGAATGCTTGCTTTTATATATTCCTGCAGGACATGATTGAAGTGATGGCAGTCGAATCTTGTTGAATTGCATGCATTCTAATGAATTGATGCACATGTAGCCTTATTAAAATGATAAGTACTTCATAAGTAAAGTGACCTAAAATAGAATTAAATACTGCTTTAATAGTGGTTAGCCTGCATTTGGAAGTTATCCTTTTTCATGACATTTTAAGCTTCAAAATGAAAAGTAATTAATGAGAACATTATCTCCGTAATGGCCCAGAGTGTACACATGGAGAATAGCTCCAAAAATATCCCAAATTCTCTAGAACTAAACTCCAAACAGGTTATAATAGAATGTATTAAACATATGGCAAGCTTCATAGTTTAAAAAAATGGGGTGTATACTCATGACAGTAGAGTGTACACATAGAAAATAGCTCCAAAAACCCTCAAATTCTTAAGGACTAAACTCCAATCATCTTACAATATAATGTACTAAACATATGGCAAGCCCCACAGTTAAAAAAATAAAAAATAGGGTGTACACTCATGAAAGTATATACACATAAAATATAACCCCTAAATTCTCCAGGACTAAACTCTAAACATCTTACAATAGAATGTACTGAACATATGACAAGCCCTACATTTGAAAAAATGAGTTGTACACTCATAGGAGCACAGAGTGTACACATGGAAAATTACTCCAAAAACCCCCTAAATTCTCCAGGAATAAACTCCAAATATCTTACAACAGAATGTACTAAACATATGGCAAGCCCCATAGTTGAAAAAAAATTGAAAAAATGGGGTATACACTAATGAGAGTACATAGTGTACACATAGAAAATAGCTCCAAAACTCTTAAATTCTACAACACTAAACTCCAAACATCTTATAATAAAATGTAGTAAACATATGGCAAGCCCCACAGTTGAAAAAATTTGAAAGAATGGGGTGTACACTCATGAGAGTACAAAGTGTACATATGAAAAATAGCTTCAAAAATATCCAAATTCACTAGGACTAAACTCCAAATATCTTACAATAGAATATACTAAACATATGACAAATCCCACAGTTAATTTTTTTTTAAATAATGGGGTGTACACTCATGAGAGTGCAGTGTGTACACAGAAAAAATAGCTCCAAAAACTCCCCAAATTCTCCAGGACTAAACTCCAAACATCTTACACTAGAATGTACTAAACATAAGACAAGCCCTATAGTTGAAAAAAATTGAAAAATGGGGTGTACACTCATGAGAGTACATAGTGTACATATGAAAAATAGCTCCAAAAACCCCCAAAAATTCTCTAGGACTAAACTCCAAACATCTTATAATTGAATGCACTAAACATATGGCAAGCCCCATAATTGAAAAAAATTGAAAAAATGGGTGTATACTCATGAAAGTATAGAGTGTACACATGAAAAATATCTCCCAAAACTCCCAAATTCTCTAGAACTAAACTCCAAACATTTTACAATAAAATGTACTAAACATATGACAAGCCCCATAGTTGAAATTTTTTTAAAAAATGGGGTATACACTCATGAGTGTATAGAGTGTATACATGGAAAATAGCTCCAAAAACTCTCAAATCCTCCAAGACTAAACTCCAAACATCTTACAATAGAATGTAATAAACATATGGGAAGCCTCACAATTGAAAAAATGGAAAAGGGGTGTACACTCATGAGAGTACAGAGTGTACACATGAAAAATAGCTCCAAAAATTCAAAAATTCTCCAGGAAACATCTCCAAATAGCTTATAATAGAATGTAGTAAAATATGGAAAGCTCCATAGTTGCAAAAAATTGAAAATAGGGGTGTACACTCATGAGTGTAAATAGTACACATGGAAAATAGCTCAAAAAACTCCCAAATTCTCAAGAAAATATCTCCAAACAGCTTACAGTAGCATGTACAAAATAAATGACAACGATTACAAACAATTGAAAAAGAGGTCACTCATGAGGTAAAGTGTACACAAAAATAGCTCCAAAAACCTCCAAATTCTCTAGGACTATACTCCAAACATCTTAGAATAGAATGTACTAAACACATGGCAAGCCCTACAGTTAAAAAAAATTGAAAAAATAGGGTGTATACTCATGAGAGTATAGAGTGTACAAATGAAAAATAGCTTCAAAAACCACCAAATTTCCCAGGACTAAACTCCAAATAGCTTAAAATAGCATGTACAAAAAAATGGCAATTCCCACGGTTGAAAAAAATTAAAAAAATAGGGTGTACACTCATGAGAGTATAGAGTGTACACATGGAAAATAGCGCGCAAATCTCCAGGACTAAACTCCAAATAGCTTACAATATAATATTATAAACATCCAACAAGCCCCATAGTTGAAAACAAATTGAAAAAATGGGTGTACACTCATCAGAGTACATAGTGTACACATGGAAAATAGCTCCAAAATCTCCCAAATTCTTCAAGAAACATCTCTAAACATCATATAATAGAATGTACTAAACATATGACAAGCCCCATAGTTAAAAAAATTAAAAAAATGGGGTGTACACTCATGAGAGTATAGAGTGTACATATGGAAAATAGCTCAAAAATTCCCCCAAATTTTCCATGAAACATCTCCAAATAGCTTAATATAGAATGTACTAACATATGGCAAGCCTTGCAATTGAAAAAAAAATTGAAAAAAAAGGTGCACACTCATGAGTGTACATAGTTTACACTTCAAAAATAACCCCAAACACCCCCAAAGTCTCCTTTAAAGAACTCAAATGTGCTCCTATTCGAAGGTTGGAACAAATGTAAAAACCCTAAATATTTAAAATTCAAGAATGTAAGAAGAAATACCTCATGGAGTCACCTAAATGGAGAAGATGATATTATACCTCGATTTTTAATGTCTGAGATTTAGCATAACTTTGGGGGAAGGTTGAATGCAAGTCAGGAGAGGGAGGTGAGGGAAATTAGTGCACAAAAATGAATATACCTAAATTTTCTAAGGCTCAAAATCTGAAATGGCATCCACATCATCCATAATATTTTCTCCCGCTGTTTTAATGGGTCGAGTCTGAATAATGTTAGCAGCATCGTTGCTGCATTATAAAATAAAAATATATATTTTTTATTAGTGGACACGTGTTGAGATCCGGTTGGCATCCAGACGTAAAGCTATGTTCGGACTCCACATGTAATAGTTTCTCCTGGAAAGTAGCTTTTATAGGAGAAACGATGGAACAAACTAAATTTAATTTGAAAAAATTTCAAAAAATCATTAAACAATGGTGAAAAACTTCATATAATTCACAGAGGTCAGTTATGTTTAGAGGTAATTGATGATGAATGATGAAAATAATAAAAAAACAATAAAAATAAAATAAAAATAAAAATAAAATAAAAACCTAGGAGAGAAGAAATTAACGTGACATGTGTCAGTTAGAATCTGATTAGTAATAATAATTTAGGAGGGAAGATGTCAACATCAAGTCAGTGTTTTGCTGTCAAAAGAAAGACATCATCTTTGTCGATGAAATAGAGGAAGACGACTTTGCGATATCGCCATCATCATCATCGCAGGGAGGAGGGAGATTAAGATCTAGAGAAATTCCATTCGAATTCCCCCCTTCTTCATCGCCTCGTGGATTGATGGTGCCACGCATATAAGAGCATGGGAAGTGAACTTGGCACTGCATATTGAACACTCATGGATTCTTACCGTTGCCATGACTTTCAAAAAGAATGAGTTCAAGCTTAGCTGAATCTAATCCTCGCTTATCACCACCATCTTCATTTCATCTGCCAGTGCTTAAGGGATCAAAATCTTGATTTGCTTATGGCTAGCATGATGCCCACCTAGTGCCTGAAAGGAAGGAAAATATTTATTGAAAGTCTTGCACTCGTGGAAGTCTAATCTAGCCTTACTGCTGGTGGCGGTCAGAGCCTCTGTGAATTATCAATTCATAAATTTCATGGAGGTGTTTGCTTCCTTTGTCCCTTTAGGTTCTGGGCCTCTTGGCTTATGACCACCTCGGGCAAAAAGTACAAGGCTATTAGCAATGTCTTCTTCCTCAATTGTTATCAGAGAGAACTCTGCAGAGGTCGATGAAGACATCACTACATTTGTCATCGCCACCGATGAAAGCAGAAGCCTTTGCCACTTGGTTCTCTTCAGTCTCACTACGGATGAATTTTCCAATATACCTTTCATCGATGATAGGTGAGAAAGAAGCTTGTGTTGAGCGAAGTGAAGGGTGAGGAAGGTAATTAACGGGCTATTATTTATATAGTAATAAGGTGTGGAAAGGCTTAATTTGTGAGTCCAAATAGAAAAAAATAGAAAATTCACACCTCTCACTCTCTCGCTTATCCACGTTGAGTTTGGTTCAGAGGAAAGAAGTTTCGCTAGCTAACATTTTGATTTCAAGTTTACTGGCTTCTCTCTCTTAGGGGCTATTTGGTTGCCTGCATTTGGAATGCATTATAAATCAAATACAGGGATTTTAACTTTTTGGGTGTTTGGTTTGAAGTAAAGTAAATTTTCAATATAATGTAATGTATTCCAAATACACTGGCCAATGTAAAGTGATGCGGCTGTCGATGCCATTCATGCTCACTCTGGCCACCCACCAAGCCACCATTACATGGCTTGGTGTTGCCTGTCAAAACTTTTAAAATACTTAACATTACATTTTTTCAACCAAACAGACAAAAGCAAATTCATGAATTTGTAAAACTCTTAACCAAACAACTGTAAAGTAATCCTTCTACACTTAAATCCTTTTACATTGCATTCCTTTTACACTGCATTCCAAATGCAGGCAACCAAAGAGCACCTTAAAGTTATTTATGGAATAGAAGAAACCTGAAAATTTAAAATCTAATGTGGGTGGAATTAAAATAATTAAATTAGAAAAATAATTATTAGACCATTCATGTTTATAACAAACAACATAATTCATTCCGTCTGAAGAAGTATTCTGGCTTATTTTTTTTAGTGACATATTTTATTTTCTTTTAGCTTTGTATTTTAAGAGATGATATTATTTTAGGATTTCGTATGTAAACTTCAATCATATAGTGATATATTACTCTAAGTTAACATTCAACTGTTATATAATAATTATAAATTATTATATATGAATGATAATATATAATATATACATTAATATATAATGTATTAATTTATAATTAATATATAATAATATATATCAATTTATACTTAAAATATAATAATTATACATTGATGATGATTAGTTTATATCTATGCTATTGAAATTCAAGCATAAAAATTATATTTGAATTTCACACTTAATAATTTCTCTTATATAAAAGATGTCACTGAAAACTCTCATAGTTGATGCATGGATCTTGATATTGAAAGTAATCTAATTCTGTGTCAAGACTAGACTAGATCAAGCACTTCAGATATAATTAAAAAATTTGGGATATCAGTCAGATCTCTAAATAGCTCCTAAATATGGAATGTCGAGCGTCTTGATGAGCCAAATCTAAAAAGCCTAAGATCTCTTAATTATGGCTTAATTTGAGAATTTAAATACTTAAAATACATTAGATGATCGAAGGAATCATTTTAAGCAGTCCCATGGAGTGGTTTGGATTTTTCCTATATTTATAGAATTATTAGTCTCATTATCTATAAATAGCCCCTCATTCTTCACATGAGGGGATGAAGGTTGAACAAAGGAGAGAGCTCTGAGGCTCGAAGAATCTCAAAGCATAATCGGGCCACTGGCCGACTATCGTCGGCTTATCGTCGACAACCGTCATTCATTCGGACCACGTCATCATGCCGACCGATCGCTACCACGCTGCCATCATCGGACCATCACCGATTATCGCCGCCGGTCACCTACCCTTTCGCACGCTCATCGCAAACCACCGCCAGATGCCATCACCAGACAGTTGCTGGATCACCGTCTACCACCATTGTTGGCCACCGCCATTCACCATCGCCAGCTACTACCAACTACCACCCGACCATCTTTCGATAGTTTTCATCGAATCATCAGACTACCACCTCAAGAAAGGCCTTCGTCGCTAATACAGTGAAGCTTGTCACAAAACTTACTCTTGCAAGCTATCCTTCTCCAACTTTGGAAAAAGGATAATAATTGTAACAAAAATTGATATAGTGAAATTATTTCTAAGTGGGCTAGGCCCCCGTGGCTTTTCCCTTCTTGGATTTTCCGCGTAAAAATCCTGAGGTCTCACAAACTCTTTTGTTATATGTATGAAACTTTTGTGCAACGCTAAGACATTGAATTCTCCTACTCTATTGACCTGAATTTTCCTACATGCAACAGTTTGGCGCCGTCTGTGGGAAAGGGAATCCAATAATAGCAATCTCTGTGAACACCTGCACTATGGACAACAAGCGTAATACTCACAGTAACGGACCCTCTCGCTCCAACTCACATCATTCTTGAAACCAAACTTTAAACTTAGGATGTCAAGCTTCTGCCTCTTTTTCCCCTGATAGGCATTACCCTATCGATGAAGGTGCAACAAGAACCTCTTTAGAAGATCGTGTTCATTGAATGGAAGAGTCTCAAAATAAGATAATTCAACTTTTACAAAAAACACAATAGCCACTACTGCAGCCAAGACATCTCCCCCAGGATCGGTCATTACCCAAGGGAGGTCAAAATGCTTACACAAGGCATTCTTGCCATCAAGTTGATGTTCCTTCGCTTCTAAACCGTGATGCTAACCTCCTTGACACTGCCAGTTCTACTCATCCATCACTTGAGGCTCAACCGATCGCTAACCCATTAATTATTGCTGATGGCTTGACATGTTCTTGTCATGCTAATTCTACTCATCATATTATACATACATAATTACAATGTTTAATGCGAGAAGAATTTCACCTTAAAGATAGAAAACATCTTCCCTCTCATCGTGGCTATCGGGAGTCTTCACCTTTAGCTGAAGAAATCCTTCAACATCCTATTCTGGTATGTTTCAAGCTTCCAAGCATTGACTCCTATGATGAGGAAACTGACCCATATGAACACATCGATCATTACAAAACCATCATGTATATCCAATGAGCTCCTAACACACTACTTCGTCAGGTCTTTCCAGTCACCTTCAAGGGTCAGGCTCAAACTTAGTTCTACTCCCTTCCAAAGGGATCTTCCATACGTTTAACAAACATGCAAAGATTTTCTTAGAATAGTTTATTACAAACTAGAGGATCATTAAAGATTCCTCTCATCTCTTAGGCATTCGACAAAATAAAGGTGAATCACTTAAGTAGTACTTTCAGAGGTTCTCCTTAGAAGCTCAACAAATACCAGGGGTGGACCCTGAATTACTAAAAGGAGTTTTCCTTGGAGGGCTCCATCCTGGGCCTTTCTACTTATCACTAATGAGTGATACGGTCCACTTGTATGCCGACTTGGATCATCATGTGGAACTAAAATTTTTTGTTGATGAGGCTTATGGTATTTTTTTATTAATGTTGTTGTTATTAGGTGTGTGTTTATGTGAGGAGACACCACGCAGATCCATAGATGTACTCATTAGGGTGATCGAGCGCAACATTCAGGAATGATGTGCTATCTCAAGAGATAAAAGTCACCATCCTACAATCGATCTAATCACCTAATAAGGACTCATAAGGCCAATGGGTCTTCAAATGTACCAGAGATCTTTCCTCTACTTCACATGGAAAAGTAAAGTAGGGTTTATTTTATGCCAGGTTCTCTAAGTTCCCTATGGAGGCAAGCCCCCATAGTTAATTACATCTAAAGGAATGAGATTCCTCAAGAATACTCTCGATTAAGGGAAATGATCATTGTCTCCAAAGATTTCAAAGACAGGGCTATCAATTGATTGGTTATTTTTAGAAAATCAAGTGGGATTAATCAAAAGAATATAGTTATTATCGAAACTAAAGGGAGATGAGTAAGGGATCCTAAATCTGGAGAACTTTAGTGAGAACCAAAGCACGACCTAACTCTAAGGCAAAAAATGAGTATATAGTTTACCTCCATAAGAGAGGGTAACCACCCGACTATTGCACTTACAACTGCCTGGTGTGGCTGCCAACTAACTCCTCCTATGATTTTAAACACATATAGGCAAGTCTTATGCTTTGCAAGATGGCTAAGCTATTGTTTATTTAGAAAGGAGACTAAGTCCTTAAACTCACTCCCTAAGAGACTAGATCATGAAGGGTATAAATAATGACATAAATCTAATACAAATGTTTTCAAGTTTTATTTTGATTTTTGGACATTTTTATTTGACATGGGCTATGGGATTTCATATGCCTAATGTATGAAAAATTTGTTATGGGCTAAAATCAGAAAGAAGGAGGTGTGTATCCACCATGGTTCTCAAAGCTCAAGCCATTTTCTCTGGCAAAGGTAGAAGCCCTTCATTAGCAAGAGTGAAATAATATGATTTATGCATGATATGAGACATACAACATCCATCTAAGGGGTTGCTAAATCTTTTATTATCTTGATTTATATTCTAAGCTTTAAGTGAGGTTATGAATTATTTAATTGAATTTTGAATTGATTAACTGGATAGAAAACTTATATTTCCCTAGGAGACTAATCGCATACAGGCCATCCAACAATCGCCAAAAAATTAAGGAACTAGGAAAGTCATGCCATCCTAATTGCACAATCATAAACATAACATCAAGCAATTTATAAAATTAGTGCAAAAGAATAAGAGGTCCGTGCAGTCGGGTACCGTCGTACAACCCAAAAAGGAATATGGGTTGCCGAGCTCTACCTTCAAACAACCCGGATTATAAATGAATAATTATAATTAGAAGGAATTCATGTTATGGGGGTCTTCATTCTTCATTCTTTATTCTTCATTTCTTACTTTTGATTTGCTTATTTTCTTTCTTCCTTATGGCTTGATTGGAATATGGTTGCTCCAAAGGCATCACATGGTACATAAGACTCGGTCTTATGACCAATGTTCATCCTAATCCCTAATAACATTTATTCAAAATCTTAATTGCAAAATTTACATCAAAATGGGAAAGGTAAATCTAACTAAACCTGTAAAAAAAAGTTAATTAAACATACCACACAACCCAAGTAGTTATATGAATAATTTGGACTTAGCACGCCACACATGGGTAACCAAGTCCACCTATCCTAATTTTGGTTATGCTTAAGGGTATAATCAACCTACATAGCAAAAAATATTTATATTTTTATTATAGCACCCCTTAAGCACAACCCCTTGCAAAAAAGTATGATTAGGCTAATATCGGCCTAACATCGAGGCTACGCACATACATCCTAACATCCAGTCTAGAATATTACATCATAAAACAAAATCATACATCAAACCATGCACTGCTCTAACATAGAGAAAGAAGTGATGACTTAGCCTAATATGTGTGTCATTTAAGGCTTGTGTGGCATATCTTATCTAGGCTTTAGGATTGAAATTTTCTAAGTGTTAAAGGTTCAATTTAGGTGATCATTTCATTTTAAGTGATTTAGTTGATTTGTCAATTTTAGTTAATGATTTGATTTGGTTTGAGTGAACCTACACTTAGTGACTAAATGTTATGAAGAGAAGAAAAGAGAGGAGAGCTCTCTTTCATCCCTAACTTAAAGCATTTCTAAGGTAGATTCATTAATGAATTTCCTTTAGTGAATGGTTTATTATGTGTTTTAATTAACCCTAAGTTTATATTTTCTCTAAATATCCCTTTTTAATAACAAAGACATCTTAGGATTAGTTAGGGTGGATTAACCATATAACACACATCTATTTATTTCTTTCCACCATGTATACCATGCATATGAATAATCCTAAGCATACTTATACATGCAATGCAAATTTTAGCACACTTTGATGATGAATGCTAAGAGATATGATTTCAAAATTTGGATATTCCATGTGTTAATTGGATCATTAATGTATGTCTTTATTATGTAAAAAGAGGAATTTCTCATCCATTAACTAAATACACATCCACATGTATAAAATTTATAAGTGAGTACGACGCCATTTTTATCTACACTAGGGGCGTAAGGTACAAGACCTACTTAGGGCTACTTAAAATCTCGCAGCTCCGAGATGTCCAGACTGATATACCACTTTTCTTAGATACATGTAAATGTACAAAAGAACCAAATGGATAAGGAATCATGCAAAAGATTATGTTTGATTTGGTTGTATAATTTACATGTATAATATGAAGATCCTTCTTGAGTCATAACATAGAAATGCATAGGAATAGATTTAAACAAGTGTTGTGTTCTTTTCAAATGAACTATACACTTTGCAAATCCTATGTAAATCCATATTAGGAGAAGAAAAGAGAACTTGATAATATACACATTTGTATGCTATAATCACATGCAAGCCTATAAATATTTATAAGTAGCATCAATTCATTTATAATCTTTGATTTATAGGTTTGAAAATAATTTTTGGTTTTAATAGTGATAATAGCCACTCATATTCTTTATTTTAGCCAACACATGCAATTTGACATAAAAGGAAACATTTTATTTAATTAATTTTAAAAGAAATGAATGCTTGATTTCATGTGGAAAACAATATTTAGTATGATTGGAGAGAAATAAAGGGATGTAAGCACATGACTTCATTCACCCTAATTAACTCCTAAGGACAATCATATAAAATAAGATTAATTAAACTGAATCAAAATTCTTTCAAGAGATTTTTAACTTTAAATTAGATTTGACTTAGAAAATGTGAGAAGGGTTTTCTAGTCCTAATCCATTTCCCCCATGTGTGAATTAGTTTAGTTTAATTTTAAAATAATTAGGTTGATTTTATGTTTTGTTTAGATTAGGGTATGAATTAAAATGATTAATTATCCCTAATCTATATCACATTAAGTTAATAAACTAATTAATAATAAGCCAATATGATATGCAACCATATGAAAAGTAAATTTACAATGCTCCTAAGAAATGAAAGGGGGCCTAATGCAATTGGCTTATGATTAATAGTTAATTAAACTTAAAGGATCTTACTTAATTACTCTTATGATTTTCTCACACATGTGAGCCAATCATAATTTTATTATCTCTCATCTTGGGTTATTGAACACCCACGGAGCTACCCAAGACAAATTAAGGGGTTTTTTAGGTTGAGTGAATTGATTTCATTAGGCCATTAAGGAATTGATTAAATGCTTTAATTATGCTTTGATTTAAATGATAAAATTAACTTAGGAGAATGGATCAAGGGCAAGGCCTCAATCCTAATCCCTAAATCATTCAATCATTCCATTAGTTTTAGATTCTCTTATTTTGAAGATCTAACCACTTGATTAATCATCTAATCATTCCATTAACCCATTAATTAATTTAATTTTCAAAGGTAAAGGATAATTAGGAAATAAATTAGGAAAAATGTCCCCAATCATATTCCCTAGGTGACCTTATTGGTTAACAAGGATAATTATGTTCATGTGATTAATCAAGCTATTGTTCATCCTTTAATTACAATTAATTTGATTAATAAAGTGATTAGGGCCTACTCAAATGATTTCCCTAATTAAGCAATCAATAAAATCCCAAAAAATAGGAAAGGCAGCGGTCATCCCCGTAAACGTCTACAAAAAATTTGGGATTAATTGAGTTCTTCATTAAAGTGTAATTAAGCTAATTAGATTTTGGATAAAACCATAATTAAACTAAAGTCACTATTCAAAAATCAATTAGTTATAATTTTTCTAGATTCTCCTCTGAAATATCTTCAACATGAGCCAGAGTTTGTATTTTTTTGAATTTTTCTACAATTAGTTATGAATTTTGGAAGTTTCACCATTAAAATTGGATTAATTATGCCTAATTAAGCCCCTAATCTCATTGGGCCACGTGGCAATTGATGTGGCGTGCTATCCAAGTGGCATGATGGGATTGGTTATTTAAGTTGTCACATCTATCAGCTGAGTCAACTGGCGGTGGATGCATCTTCTCTCCTAGCTATCCGATCAAAATCGAACAACCGAGATCAACCCCATGGTTTAGAAATGAATCAGATGAGATTTAGTGTGATATGATCACAGCTGTCCATTCTTATCACTCAGAACAGATGGCATATGATCCTTCTCCTTCAGGAGCGATGAGAGATGATCACTGTTCATCTCTCTTCATTCAATTCGAGCTAACCCGAGCTTAGATTAGGATCAAAATGATCTCACACCTTTGAAAGGTGGGGGGATGCACATCCAACGATCAAGATTTTAAGGGGTGATAATTTCCTTCAAAAAGGACCAACCAAATTTTCCTATAGCTATGGTTTCAAGTAATTACCTCACTGGAGGCTATCACTAGCTCTTCCAATGGAGGAGGTAGCTTTGTCTAGTAGAGATAAATCCCTGCTGAAGGAATTTAGCCTTGATTTGAATTAGATTGCTCAATTGACCAAGCTCCCCTTCAATGGTGATCGACCTTGATCGAAGTGGTGCTTCCGTGGCTTGGAGACTTGGGAAATGACTTGATTAAGCTCGATGAAGTCTACTAATGGTGTGTGCAAGGTAAATTTTATTTTGGTTGAGAATTGAATGAGTTGGAGTTTGAGCTCACCCCCCTATTTCGACTTTAAGTAAAACCATGAATGGAAAAATGGGGGAGCTCGGGAATGGCTTGGAAATGCTTGGGGAGGCTTTGATTCAATCTCTCAAGCTCTGAGGAAATGATTGATTATCATTTGAGTGGGAATGAGGGGAAGTATATCTCCCCCTCCTTGGATCAGATGGTGAGAGGATGTTTTGCCATTTTTTATCAATGGCATGAAATGGAGGCACAATTTGAGTTGCAAAACACCTCACATGGGTCATTTTGGGTAGTGGAGTGATGAGAGTGGATGCCCATATGCTAGGTGAGTGCATTTGATGATCTAAGTGTTCAAATGCCATTAGAGAGGTCGGTTTGGCCTTGCCTTGTGTCATGGCTGACCCAAGCACATTGGGTCATGTTCACCACCCTCCTTGGTGTCCATTTGGACCACTAGAAGGATGCCAAGTGGCCTTGAGAAAAAAATGACCTAATTTTAAGAGAATTTGGTCATAGGATACCCTTTGGCCTAAGTGCAAAGTGGTCATTTGGCCATGAGTTTGATTTGGGTAGCTTTTAAAATGGGTTGGGCCAAATTTTAAGTGATTTGGAGTTCATTTGATTTGAATTAGTTCAATTTGACCCATTTAGGTCAAGTCAAAAGTTAGGTTGACCAATTGGTCAAATTAGGTCAAATCATGGTCAAAATGATCATTTAGCCTATGGGTGTCATTGGTTTAGTTCTATTTGGTTTAGATTTGGTTTTGGTTCATTTAGGTTCATTTGGGTCAAATGGGTCGTTGACAATTTGACCCATTTGACCCATTAGGTCATGGGTTGGTTTAGGCTTGGTTTATCATTTGAAATGTATTGCAAGCTTTGGTTTCAATCAATTTTATTTTGGTTTGATTTCAAGTTGATTTAACCTTTTAAGTCAAGTTGGGATCATGGTCAATTGGTCAATTGAAGTTTTGGTCAAGTTCAACAATCGATTTGGAATGGATTTGACCCATTGGTTGCAATCAATTTTCCTTAGATCAAGATTTGATCCATTTTGACTTTTTAGGTCAAATTGGGTCAACTTAGGTCAAGTGGCCAATTAGGCTTACTTTGGCCTAATTGATGGCTTGATCATGTTCAATCATTGATTATGAATGGGTTTGGGTCAATGGTTTCAATCAATTTAGCATATGATGGATTTTGGCTAGTTTGAGTTTAATTCGGGTTACATGTTGACTTGGTCAAAGGCTAGGTTTGACTTGATTTGACCTAATTTGAGTGATTGATCATTCAAGGATGATTGTTGATCACAATGTGAGGCTTGGATTGGCTTTGTTTAATCCAATTTATGTTGGATTAGAATTTGGCTCAAAAAGGTCCTTTAGGTCACTTTGGGTCAAGTAAGCCTAAGTGGGTCAATTGGCTTGATCAAGGCTTGATTCAAGTTTGGTTAAGCTCACATATGGACTTATGATGGAAATATAAATCCAATTACAAGTGATTTGGAGTCAAATGGGTTTTAGTTTATTTGATAATTTCATGTTCAAAGAATGAACATGGGTTTGACTTGGGTTAGTTTGATTTTGTCTTGGTGATTATAGTTTGTGTTTATATTTGGACATGTAATTGAAGGAATGATTGTTTGAAGATAAAATATAAGGGTTTGTGTTGATTTGAGAATGATTTGGCTAAATCCAAGAAATTAGCTAAGGATATGTCGGATATAAGTTGGATTTGGATATGAGTTATGAATTGATTTTGGTTATTTAAATTTATATTTCATTTATATTTCTGAATATAAATGAGAATATAAATGGGTTATGAGAAAATCTTTTAAGTTTGTAGTGATTTGGGTTTGGTTTGAGCAAAGTCCATAAGATGAAATCAAAGGGCTTAGGAAAGATCTTGGGATTTGAATTCAATCATGGGTTTCAATAATTTGATTTGGAATTAATTTATGATTTGAATTTTAGAATTGATTTATGATTTAAGAAAATCAATTGAGTTGGAATTGATTTAAGATTTTATTTGGACTGGTTTGAAGGAGAGAAGCAAGGATTATGTTCATGCTATCGGGTATTCAAATCTTCCTAAACCCCTAAGGCATAACTCATTCCTATGGCTAACTCTTCTAAGTCTCTAGGGTTAGGTTAAGTGTTCACCTAATCACTAGAAGTATCTTAAGACTAGGGAACTCTTAGTGTCTAGAGAAGTCCTATGTATAAGATGAAGAAGTTAAAAGCTCACTCCAAAAGTGAGGTCAACAAGGTTATTAATGCCGATCGAAAATAGTTCGAACAATCCATAGGAAAATATAAGAGTACCCCAGGGAACACCGATCAACAGTCCCATCGAAAGTAGCAACAAGATAGCCATGATCTCCCTCCATGGCCCCCATGCTAACGACGTGAACCACGACCATAAAAAGAATACACACTACTGAACACATCTCATGTTAACATCTTGATGGCCATTCGAGATGAAGAGACCATTAAGTGGCCACATCCAATGAAACCAAATTCAGAAAATCAAAAGCAATATTGTCACTTCCATCGAAGTCATAGACATACTATAGAGGCGTGTAAACAACTCAAAGAAGAGATTAAGAGGCTCATTCGACAAGGACTTGAAAGCTATAGAACTACATGCTTTTTCATAAGGTGAACTTAATCTCTAAGATCAATCCAATATAGTATCTCATCTCACAACCGATGCTATTCAAATGGTTGGAACCATGGTCCATGATCCTCTTCCAGTTTGACATTACCTTCACACCCCTTTGTGTAGTGAAATGATAAGCGCTAGTGGATTTCTTAGCAGCACACCCACTTCCTGCTGATTCTCCGCTCAGTGATGATATTTCTAATGAACAAATCATGAACTTAGGGGATAGTAGCATTCACCACTGGGAGATGTACTTTGATGGTGCAACTTTATCTCAAAGAGGAGAAGAATCACATTCTATTATTCCAGGAAAAGCAAGGGTAGGAATAGTTCTCTTAACTTCAGACCATGGTGTGATGAGATTCTCATATCATTTGTTTAATCTTTGCACCAAAAATGAAGCCAAATATGAGGCTCTGATTGCCGGTCTAGAGTTAGCCATTACTCTAAGCATCCAGAACATCAACATCTTTGGGGATTCTTAGCAAGTTATCAACCAAATTGTTGGGCCTATAAGGTTATAAAACCCAAGCTCCATCACAACCACAACTACACCATGGACTTATTGGCCCAAATCCTAAAGGTTAGCATTTATAAGATTCCTAGAGGAGAGAACACCATAGCGTATGCTTTAGCCAAGCTTGCTAAAGAGTGAGCATGTCCAGAGGATGAGTCAATATCAATAAAGGTCCAAAATAGACAAGTCTTATCTTTTATTGGTATTGAACTCATCAAAAAGTACTCTCTTCAAGGGGAGGTTTCCATTGCCAAGAAGGATGATGGGTTAGATTGGAGGAAACCATTCATGGATTACCTAAATAAAGGCAAATTATCTCAAGAGAAGTCTCAAGCTCATCAGACGAAGCAGAGAGCACTTTCCTATGCTCTTGCGGATGGTGTCTTGTATTGGTGGTCTTTCGATCATATGTGGTTATGTTATTTTAAAAAAGCATGAAGCTTGTAAGATTGTGATCGAAGTTTACTCAAGATTATGTGGAGCCAACCAATCTGGTCCGAAGATGAAAGCCAAGATCAAGAGACTAGGATACTATGGGCTATCAATGATCAAAGATTGCATGGATATGGCTAGGTGATGCCACCAATGTCAAATACATGGTGTGGTCCTACACCAACCACCCAATATTCTACTTCCTACATTGGCATTCCAAGTGTTGGGGTACCACATAGTGGGTCCAATTGATCCTCATTCTTCCAAGGGTCATCAATGCATCTTATACACTACTTTTCCAAATGGCCGAGGAAATTTCGCTCAAATAGGTCATAACTCAACATGTGCTCTAGTTTTAGAATCATATCGATATTGGTTCAAAGTGCCTCGATGAATTATATCTAATAATGGTACTGCATTCAAGAGCATTGAGATCAACAACTTTTCCCAGAGACACAGCATAGATTGGAGATTTTCTACCATCGGCTCCTCGAGGGAAAACAGCTTAGCAGAAGCCTTCAATAAAACTCTCATCCAAATACTAAATAAGACACTCAATAATAACAATTGATAGTGGCATGAGTAGTTAGTTGAAGCCTTGGGCCTACTACAACATATAAACTCCAACTTAGTCTACTCCTTTCTCCATAGTCCAAGCCATTCTACCATTAGAAGTTTGACTCTCATCACTAAGGATAACTATGGGTAGAAAGATCATAATAGAGCAGAACACGAAGTTATAGTTAGAAGAACTCTTAGGTTTGGAGAAGAGATGCCTGCAGGCATGCCAAAACATCGAGTTGTACAAAGCTAAAATGATTCAAGCTCACAATAAGTTTGTTTGTCCTAGAGCTTTTCAAGTAGGAGATCTTATTTTAGTTCTAAGGAGATCGATTGTTGCTCAACGTAGGATGGGAGGCAAGTTTGAACCCACTTGGGAAGGCCCTTTTGCTATAGAGAAGCCCTACTTAAGAGGATCTTATCAGCTTATTAATCTTAAGAGATAGCGCCTAATGCTTCCAATCAATAGGCTCTACTTAAAGAAATATTATAAATCATGTTTAAAAATAATTATCATCAATGAAAATTCCATTTCGAATTCAATCTCTTACATCTTGAAAGAATTCTTGTTTGCAACTGCCATGATGTGTTTAGGTAAGAAACCTAAGTGTCGTCCCATCCTTCATTGACATAATACAACACTAACTACACACAAATATATAAAATAAATACATATCTTTTATCTCGGGCTACTCTAAGTTGAGATAACACCCCATCGACACTCTTAGTAAATGCTAGGTCGTTGATGCTACCGCTAGGTGTCACCCGTGGTATTCTTGCTTTTGAGAATGTAAATCGCTACACTTTTCTTCCTTTACTTGGCCACACGATAATGCACCTTGTTAGTTTGGTAGGCCCATCATGGCTCTGTAGCTACTTCATGTTGGTTTCATTTAAGAGGATGTGAGTCTACTATGCTTTCTTCATGGATTAGCCTTCGTACACTAACTGGGTCGAGTATATTTGAGGTTTAGAATAAGTCTCCTAGTGGCTCCTTCCCTGACGCTTCAAGTCTGTCTAGTCCTCGTGGCTCCCCTGATTAGTAGTCGCCTAGGTTAGATAGTCTATCCCGCCAATAACAAACTATCGATGATCGCCCACTTGAACAATTATAAGCCTACATGCTTTCTTTCCAGATTGATCATTGCACACCGCGGGCACCTTGGTTGGTTCTTACTATGCTAATGATACACCACTCATGGATACACCTTAGTTAGTTGGTTCTCACCTTAGATATACCACTCATGGCGCTTGTAAGACTACACTTTCTTATTGAGCCCTTACAACTATAAGCTTCCTGTGGTTCGTGATAACGCCCTAGCAAAGACCTCCCCTATGGGCATTATATATGGATCACGCCCTTGCAATCCTATTTAGACACTACCAGGTTACTATTAGACGACTATTCTCCCTTCCCAAAGATCCATCTCGTGGTTGGAGAATCACCCCATGGGTGTGTGTAGATTCTCCCTTGGTCTAGTTAATTTGAGATAGCTAAACCCGACATAGCTCAAGTGTGGTCCCTTAAACAAACACACAAACATATAAACAAAATATATATTCACTTGTGGATTAGAAAGACACCCTTAGTACCTTTTTTCCAAGCATGCATCCTATCTTTAGGCGTCAAAGAAAACTCCCACAAACATTGCTTAACTACTCTTTTGATATTAGTCCCCAATGACATTCACTCAGTAGTCGCCCCTAAGTCAGCTTCCATTTGTTGTGCTACCAACAGGTCACCCCAGCGGTTGTTCCTTGCTTTAAAAGATGTAAGTCTGCTATACCTTCTTCCTAGCATAGCCATTGCACACTGAAAGGCAACCCCTTAGGTTGTCTAGCTCTACCCCACAGTCAGTAGACTATCCCTTTGGATTTATAAATCTGAGATAAGACTAGTTCGATATAGCCCTTTCTTTGTGGGTCGATCGCACATACACTAACATGGTCCATAATTTAAATCTATCAAATTTGATCAAGCTCACATCCCCAATGGATATGCCCTCAATTTGAAATCAAACTAAACCAAATAAACAATATCAAATCACATAATCTTAACTACTTTTGAGTTGACATTAGTCCTCAATGGCATTTACTTAATAGTTGCCTTAGGTCAGGTTTGATTTATTGTGCATCCAATAGGTCACCCCCTTGGTTGTTCCTTGCTTTGGAATTTGTAAGTCTATTATGCCTTCTTCCTAGCACAGTCATTGCACACGAAAGGAAACCCTTTAAGTTGGATAGCTCTACCCCATAGTCGGTAGACTATCCCATTGGATTTGTAAACCTGAGGTATGTTAAGACTGATATAGCCCATTATCAATGGGTTCATCACACACCAATAGGGTCCATACATTAACTCAAATTAAACCCAATCTAATTTTCCCTCGGTGGAGTTAAATCACACCCTTCTCCCCAGTGGAGCCCCAAATCATATGTAAATAAGTTGAGGAAAAAAAATTAAATTCAAAACTAACCTCTCAAGTGGAGCCAAATAAAACCAACTCACTAGTAGAGTCTAAATCAAAGAAATCCAACCAAACTCTTATTCCCTATGGATACTTACCCAAGAAAATCTATGAAATCAAACTCAAATCTGAAACCCTAACGGATAGCTTGAACCTGCTTCCTGAGTGGAATGTTCATATAATCCATCCTCATGGATTAGACTATATCTTTGACGATATGCCTCCACATGAATTAAATTAAAACAAATTAAAGTCAATTCGATCTTAATCCCCAGTGGAGTATAGATTCTTAACCCAAGTGAAACTTCTTTCCACAAATCATATAATCAAATCAAATTCAAAACTTATCCCCAACAAATTTTCTTCTTCTATGCCCTCGACATAGACCCCTCTCATGCCATGTCCAATGCATGTGTGATCCCTAGATATCTCCCTCCACGCCCCAACATGGAATTCTCATAAAATCTTATTTCTTCTCTATGCACACCTTTAATACTTCAAGCAAAAGCCTAATAATGTATTCATTCAAATTACATCATCTTAACATTGTAATCAACATTTTAGGATTTTGATGGTGCAAGCTCAAACTAAATATACAATATCATGCTAAAAATATTATAATGTGAATTAACACACTATATTATATTATAATATATGATGTTATATTATAATTTGGTATAATATAATATATTGTCTAACATTACACCTAATAGAATCACTTAAAAGGAACAAATAACAAAATTTTCTCAAAATATGAATAATGTTCATTTTGAATGTAAAATTGTTATTTTTTTATTATAAATGGTACAAAATAGCATAATCTTAGTGTTGCTTCTTGGTGTGTGCTGTGAATTTGGCCAAATTCTTTCATCTCAATCTTCAAATTAACATTTTTGTGAGTTTTGTACAAAATAGCATAATCTTAGTATTATAACAGACGTAAAACATACTAAAATGTACAATAACATTTAGTAACAAATGACACATTCATATATATTTAAAGTTATATTGTTATGTACATTATATTTTAATATGCTTTCATATAATATATTATCTTACATTACATCTTAAAATGAATCACTTTAAGCAAAAAATTTATAAAATTTGGTTGAAAAATGAACAATTATTTTGGATGCAAAATTCCATTCTTTTGATTAAATGACTCACCATTGCACACCCCCAAAGATGTTCCCTAAAGCTTACCTTCAATTTGGCCAATTTCCATCATCTCAAATAAATCAATATTTTTATGAATTACACCATTAAAAACTCTATTACATCATACTATAACAAACTAAAATATGCTAAACAATAAGTAGTAATACAAAATAGTATGCTATAATGCATGATGCTCCATTATGTTATGGCATCCAATATTATAATACACTATAACATATTATATTATATTACATTGCATATCACATCATGAGGGTTTTCTTAAGATAAAAAATCATAAATCTAGTCTAAACAATAAAAAATTATATGTTTTAATCGTATCACTTACATATTTTAAACTGAAATAACATAATATGATGCCATACTCTACCTAATATGAATTTGTCCAAATTCCACCATTTTAATGTCTAAATCAACATTTTGTTAAATAATGCTAGTGTAGGCTAGACTGCATGATTGTAAAATACTACAACAACAAAAACAACAACAACAACAAGCCTTAATCCCACTAGGTGGGGTCAGCTAAATGAATCCTTCATCTCCATTGTGTCCTATTATGTGTCAAATTCTCATTTAAATCAAGTATACTAAGATCATTTTTATACATCTTAACCAAGTCTTTTAGGTCTACCTCTACCTTTCTTAACATAAGGCAAATCTAATGCATCTACTCTCCTAATCGGTCATTGACTAACGATGCTTTATGTGGCCAAACCATCTAAGACTCTCCCTAATCTTATCTACCACTGAGCTACTCCAACTTTTTCCGAATATACTCATTTTGCATTCTATCTCTAAGAGTAAAGCCACTCATCCACCTAAGCATCCTCATCTCTAACACTTAACTTAGTCTTATGCTTCTTTTTTGGCCAACATTCTCGCACCATAAGTCATTGGTGTCTTACCACCATCTTATAAAATTTTCCTTAAGTTTAAGTGGACTTTTCTATCACATAATAGGCCAGATACATTCCTCCACTTAAACCATCCAACTTGAATTCTACTAATGACATCTCCATTTATATTTCACCATCATTTTGAACAATAGAGCCTAAATATCCAAACTCTCACTCTTATTAATGACTTGTTCACCCTCATGTCACAACACTACCACTAGAACTTCTACAACTAAAATTACACTCCACATATTCAGTTTTAGATCTACTTAAATAAAAACCTTTAGACTCTAGAGATGACCTCCATAATTCAAGTTTCTGTTGGACTCCCTCTCTAGTCTTATCAACAAGAAGATTGTCATCAGCAAAAAGCATACACCAAGGTACATCTTCTTGTAAATGCCTACTAAGAACATCCATAACTAAAGTAAAAAGGTAAGGGCTTAAAGCTCATCCTTGATGTAATCCAACTAAAATAGGAAAATACTTTGTCAATCCTCCTTGTGTTTAGACACAAGTAATAGCTCTAGTATACATATCCTTAATGACTTGAATAAACCAATATTAACTCCTTTCTCTAGAACTCTAAAGAACATCTCTTGAAACTTTATCATAAGATTTCTCTAAATCAATAAATATCATATGTAGATCCTCCTTACTTTCTATGCTTCTCCATCAAACCCCTTAAAAAATGTATAGCATCCATAGTAGATCTACCTGGCATGAAACCAAACTAATTGTGAGAAACTTCAGATCACATCAACCTATGCTCTACTCTCTCCCATAATTTTAATGTATGGTCCATTAACTTAATTCTCTATAATTTACATTCTTGTGCATCACCTTTATTCTTAAATATAAGAACCAACAAACTCTTTCCACTCAAAACTAAACATTTTACACTTCTCTAATATCATTATTTTAAATTTCACTAACTCTTGATACTAATACCTAAAAATAAAATTCTATTTTTTAGGAAATCAATTATTTCTGATCCTTCATTGAAAAGTTTATCAAAATACCTCATCCACCTATTTTCAATATCCTTTTCTAAAAAAAGGATTTTATTATTTTCATTCTTAATAATACCACTTGAACTATGTCTTTACTTCTCCTATCTCTTTGGCTAACTTATACATACATCTTTCACCTTCTTTTGGTATCTAATCTATTGTATAAATCACTAAAAGTTAAGTTTTTTGCATCATATATTAGAATCTCTACAAAGACTTTTATAAATTCTCCAAATTTTACATCTAAACCAAGTTATATAATACTTCTTATTTCTTTTATCTTTTCTTGCACACTCGACTCCAAAGACCAACTATTCTTATTAAAAGAAGCTTTTCTTTTGATTCTCCAAGCACATCTTTAGCAACTTAATTTCACTTGCTATTTTTCCCACATAATGTTAGCTTCCTCATGAATATCCCAAATTCTAATCTCTTGTATTGTTTCTTAAAAAATATTTTTATTTGTGTTCTTTAAGTGTCCCCATCTAATTCTAGGTGAAAAGTGGAGGGTTCCGTTAGGTAGTCAACAGTTAGCGTAAAACTTGTCAAAATAATCATGGCATGATTGTAAAATCAAAAGAAATTAAAATAGAATAATATATTATGATATATGATGCTATACTACATATATAATATTTTTTGAACATAAAATCTTACTTTTAGACTACAAGTAAAGACATCTTTGTACTACAACCTAATTTTGAATTTAAATAAATTTCATCATGTAATTTATTAAATCAATATTTTATGATTTATATTAATATAGGCTATAGGGCACAATACCATAATATACTAAAACATTTCAAAATATCTTATAACATCCAAAAAAATCTCATTGCATGCTCAAATATATGATGCTACATTATACTATAATATATGGTATTATAATATGATTTAGGATTAGGTTTGGTATTCAAATCTTTAATAGCCAAGAGAAAGTCTCTTGAAGACATTTTCTTTAGCTACCATAACTATGGATTAAAGTCATTCTTTAGATCTACTCATAATGACATCTTTATTCAAAGTTTAGTGATTAAGATTTAGGGTTAGGATTTAGTTTAGTAGTTTATGTTAAGATATGATTTAGTTTAAGGTTGTTTAGGTTTAGAGTTGTGGTTTAGTTTTGCTAATAGGTTTAAGGGTTTAGGTTTGGTATGGTTTAGGTTTGTGGTTTGGGTTTATTTGTGGTTTAGTTTAGGTTGGTTTAGGGTTTAGGTTTGGGTTTAGTTCTGGTTTTGAGATTAGGGTTTGGGTTTGGGTTTAGGCTTGGTTTGGTAAGTTTTAGAGTAGTTTGGGTTTTAACCCCCACTTTACTTAATAAAAATAAATAAATAACCTTAACCTAAACCCTAAACCCTAAAATTAACCTTAAACCCTAAGCCTACAACCCTAAAACCCTAAACCCAAAACCATAAACCATAAAACCCTAAATCCTAAACCCTAAAAAATCCTAAATCATAAACCCTATACCCTAAACACTAAACCCTAAACTGACCCTAAACCCTAAACCCTAAACCCTAACCCTAACCCAAAACCCAAAATCATAAACCCTAAAACTAACTTAAAACCCTAACCTAACTAAAACTAAAACCATAAACCCAAAACCCTAAAACTCTAAACCCGAGACCCTAAACTAACCTTAAAGACTAAAAACCCTAAACACTAAATCCTAAACCCTAAACCTTAAACCCTAAACCCTAAACTAACACTAAACTCTAAGCTAACCCTAACCCTAAATGCTAAAGCCTAAAACACTAAACTGTTTAAACACTAAACTTAAACCCAAATTTAATCCTAAACTAAACCCTAAACTCTAAAACCCTAAACCCTAAAACCCTAAACCCTAAACCCTAAACCCTAAACCCTAAACCCTATACCCTAAATAGTAAACCCTAAACCCTAAACCTTAAACCCTAATGCTTCGTTCGGTTGCATTGTAAACCTAAAACCTATACCCTAAACCTAAATAAAAAACTAAAAAACATTAAACCTAAAATACTAAACCTAAAAACATAAAACCTAAACTAAATAAACTAAAAAATATAAAATAAACTAAAACTAACTAAATTAAAATAAAATAAACTAATAAAAGTAATAAAATAAAATAAATAAAACCTAAAATAAACTAAAAATAAAATAAACATAAAATAAAAACCTAAATAAAATAAAAAACTAACTAAATAAAATAAAATAAACTTAAAGAAAAATAAAATAAAATAAAATAAAACTAAATAAAAACCTAAACATAAAAATAAATAAAAAAACTAAAAAAAACCTAAACCTAAAATATAAATAAAATAAACCTAAACTAAACTAAGATAAACTAAACTAAAATAAATAAAACCCAAACCTAAACCTAAAATAAACCCAAAAAACCTAAACTAAATAAATAAAATAAAATAAAAAATAAACCTAAACCTAAACTAAAAAATAAAACCTAAAAATAATCCTAAAATGAAAACTTAAAGCTAAAAAAAAAATAAAATAACCTAAACCTAAACATAAAATAAAAAAATAAAATCTAAAACTAAAATAAAATAAAAAATAAAACTCAACTAAAATAAACTTAAACATAAATGTTAACCTAAAAAAAACTAAAAAAAAATAAACTAAAACTAAAACTAAAATAAAAATAAAAAACATAAATAAAATAAAAAATAAAATTAAAAAAACTAAATAAACAAAAGAAGAAATATGAATCTATTTGCTCTATTTAAAAAAAAAAGAAAACTAAAAAAAAAAAACCAACCCTTAATTAAAATAAACTAAATAAACCTAAACTCTAAAGAAAAACTATATATAAAGCCTTATACCCTAAACCTTAAACCATAAACCTTAAACTCTAAACTAACCCAAAACCTTAAACCCTAAACTAACCCAAAACCCTAAACCCTAAACCCTAAACCTTAAATTCTAAACCCTAAAGGTAAAACCTAAACCCAAACTAATTAGAAAAAAAAATAAAAAAATCTAAACCAAAATAAAATAAAACATAAACTAAAACATAAAATAAAACCTAAAAAAAATTAAAAAATTTAAAAAAACTAAACTAAAATAAATAAAAAAATGAACTAAACTAAAAAATAAAAATCTTAATAAAATAAAATAAAACTAAATAAAACCTAAACCTAAATAAAAAAAATAAATAAAAAAATAAAACCTAAACCCTAAATAAAAAATAAAACCTACACCAAATAAAAAAAAAGTAAACTTAAACCTAAACTAAAATAAACTAAACTAAAAATAAAATAAACCTAAACCTAAACCTAAAATAAACTAAACCTAAACTAAATAAAATAAAATAAACTAAAATAAAACGAACCTAAACTTAAAAATATAAAAAATAAAAAAACTAAAACCTAAAAAAATAAAAATAAAACCTATCTTAAACCTTAAAATAAAATATAAAATCTAAACCTAAAAATATAATAATAAAATGTAACTAAAAAAATAATCCTAAACCTAAACCTAAACCTAAATAAAAATAAACTAAAATAAAACCTAAACAAAATAAATGAACTTAAAATAAATATAAACAAATAAAAATAAAATAAACATAAATTGAAATAAAAAATAAACTAAAATAAATTAAAATAAGCTAAAAAAAAGCTAAACCAACTAGTTTACTTAATTTTAAAATAAATAATAAATCAATTAAAACCCTAAACCTCATAAACCCTATAAAAACCCAAACCCTAAACCTAAATCATAAACTATCCTCAAAACCCAAACCCTAAACCCAACCTAAACCCTAAACCTACCCTAAAAATAAACTATAAACCTAAACCCAACCTACTTAACCTAAATCTAATAAACCCTACCAAATCTTAAATAACTAAACCCTAAACCTAAAAAACCTAAACCCTAAAAACCTAAAAAAAACCTCTAAACCCTAACTAAACTACCATAAGCCAAAACCTAAACCTAAACTAAATAAATTAAAATAAATAAATAAACTAAACCTAAATAAAAAAATAAAATCAAATAAAAATAAACCAAACCTAAACCTAAAACTAAAAGAAAAATGAAAATAAAACTAAACTAAATAAAATAAATAAAAATCAAAACTAAAAATATATAACCTAAATAAAATAAACCAAAATAAAATAAAATAAACCTAAATAAAATAAAATAAAATTAAATAAAACCTAAACCTAAAAGTAAACCTACAAACCATAAAATAAATAAATAATAAAACCTATATAAATAAAAGGAAAAAACTAAACCTAAAATAAAAATAAAATAAACCTAAAAATAAAATAATAAAAAACTAAATAAAAACCTAAATCTAAAAACTAAACGCAAAAATAAAACCTAAAAATAAAACCTAAACCCTAAACTTAAAAAAAAACTTAAACCTAAAATATAAATAAAATAAACCTAAACCTAAACTAAAATAAACTAAACAAAAATAAAAATCTGAAACCTAAACTAAACTTAAAAAAACTAAAAAAACCTAAAAAAAAAATAAAATAAAATAAAAGAAATATAAACCTAAACCTAAACTGAAAAATAAAACCTAAAAATTAACTTAAAATAAAAACCTAAAACTAAACCTAAAAAAATAATATAAAAACCTAAACCTAAACCTAAAAATAAAAAATAAAACCTAAACTTAAAAAATAAGATAAAAATAAAACTAACCTAACAATAATCTTAAACTTAAACCTAAATTTAAAATGAACTAAAATAGAAAACCTAAACTAAAATAAATAAACCTAAAATAAATAAACTAAACTAAATAAAAATAAAAATAAAATAAAATAATAAAATAAACTAAAATAAATAAAAATTAAACTAAATAAACTATAACCACTAATTAAAAATTAAAAATGAAAAACCCAAACTAACCCTAAACAAAAACTATCCCAAACCTAAAAAACCAAACTCCTATAAACCCTAAAAAATAACCTAACTTAAATAATACCACAACCCTAAACACTCTAAATCTAAACTACCCACTTAAAACCTAAAACCTAAACTAATAAATACCTAAACTAACTAAAAAACCCAAAAATAAATACCTAAACCAAATAAAAACCAAAAAAAAAACACTAATAATAAACTAAATAACCAAACTAAAAAATAAACCCAAACTAAACCTAAACCATAAACTAAACTAAAATATAAAAATAAAATAACCAAATAAACCCAAATAAAAGATAAAATAAACTTAAAATAAATAAATTAAACCTAAAATAAAAACTAAATAAAATAAACAAAAATAAAACCATCAAAAAAAATAAACTACATAAACCTAAACAATCCTACCCTATAAAACCTAAACCCTAAAAAACTAACTAAATTAAACTAAATAAAATAAACCCAAACTCTAAACCTAAATAAATAACCTAAATAAAATAAATAAATAAACCTAAACCTATTAAATAAAAATAATTAACCTAAACCTAAACCTAAAATAAACCTAAACATATAGTTAAAATAAAATAAAATAAAATAAAATTGAACTAAAATAAATAAAACATAAACTAAACTAAGCAAATAAATAAATAAAAAAATATAAAATCTATATAAAATAAAACTAAAATAAAATAAAATAAAATAAACCTAAATAAAATAAAATAAAACTAAATAAGAACCTAAACCTAAAAGTAAACTAAAACAAACCTAAAATAAATAAAAATATTAAAAAAAAACTAAAAAAACCTAAACTAAAATAAACATAAAATAAACCTAAACCTAAATTAAAATAAATAAAACTAAAAATATAGTAAACTTAAACCCAAACTAAATAAAATAAAATAAATTAAAGATAAACCTAAACCTAAACTAAAATAAAACCTAAAATAAACCTAAAATAAACATAAAACCTAAACTTAAAAATAAAATAAACCTATACTTAAACCTAAAATTAAAAAAAACCTTTCAAAAAAAAAAAAATAAAAATAAAACAAATAAAAAATAAACATAAACCTAAACCTAAATCAAAAAAATAAACTAAAATAAAAAACCAAATTAAAATAAACTTAAATAAATAAACTAAAATATAAAAATGAACCAAAAATAAAATAAAATAAATTAAAATAAAATAAACTATAAAACCTAAACTAACCCTAATCCAATTAACCTAAACTACTAAATAAACCTAATACCCAAATAACTAAACCCAAAACTAAACCCACTAATTAACCTAAATCCTAATAAACCTATAACTAAACCTCCTAACCTCTCCTTCTCTCCTCCTCTAAACTAAACCTAAACCCTAACCCAAACCCTATATACCCAAAAAAATAATCTAAACTAAACCAACCTAAACCTAACCCCTAACCTACTCCTAATACTTAAAATAAAACCTAAATAAATAAAGAAATAAACCTAATTGCTAAAAAATCTAAACATAAATAAAATAAAATAAAAATATCTAAACTAAAATAAAAAACCTAAACATAAAAAACTAAACTTAAACTAAATAAATAAAATAAACTAAAAAAAAAATAAACCAACTAAAATAAAAAATAAAAAAAATAAAAAAATAAAAAAGAAAATAAACCAAAACAAATAAAACTATCTAAATAAAAAAACTTATAACCTAAAAAAATTAAAATTAACCTAAACCTAAATAAAAAACAATAAAACTAATGAACCTAAACCTAAATCTAAACTTTAAACCAAAACCCTAAACCCAAAACCTAAACCTTAAATCTAAACCACCCCAACAAACCTAAACTAAACCTAAAACCCTAAACCTAAACCCAACCCAAAATAAACTAAACCACAAAATACTCTCTCTCTTTCCTCCCTCTCTCGATTTTGCATTCCCTCTGGATTGGCGTTCTCGGGTAATTGGCACTTCTCTGCCTTCTCTCTGAAGAGCGTGTCTCCCTGTATGTGACATCCTTGGATTAGAGCAATGGCGGAGGCTATGGTCTCTGAATCTCTTGCCTCTCCGCACTTTTCTCGACTCTACAGGTTTTTTTCGATTTGCACACTATGCACCTGTTGTTAAATCATTCAAAGATGCTTTATCGGTAAGATCTCTAGCTTCAATGCTTGATTAATCTCATTTTGACATCTTATCATGGATTCGGCGTGTGTGTTGGATCAGATGTTGAGAAACTTGCTAAGCCCTTGAGTTCACTTTGGTGGGTAAATTCTCCTTAGATGCTCTTGATAATATTCACTCTTTCTTTCATAGTTTAAAATTATCGGTACTTTCTGTCTGATCGATCCCGTCACATTCTTATTCAACTCTCAAATGATTTAGATTCATGGGTTTTCGTCGTTCTTACTTCGTGCATAATTGTCAAATGTGGCTATTGAAATGGTCGCCCCTCTTTGATGTCAAAGAGGAATCTCCCATTGTCCCTCTTTGGCTTGCTTTTCCTAACATGTGAATACACTATGTCACTCATCAAGTTTTGTTTGCTGTTGGCGGCCTTTTTGGTAGGCCTCTCCAAATAGACCAAGCAACGGCCACTAGATCTAGGCCATCTTATCAGATTCTTGTTGAGATAGACATCACAAAAAATATCCCAAAGAGGTTTGGATTGGCTCAAAAATTTGGATATAGTCAAAAGTTGAATTCAAAATTTTCTTGTCTTTTGCACTCCCAAGATTCACGCAGACACGATCACTCAGCTTTGTGCTTCATCCTAATCTCGAAAAATTTACCATAGAATATGAATACCATTAATGGAACTGGAAAACCACTACTCTAGCATATGTGCCTAAAATACTCAAAAAGAATCTCCTCCCTACACCTCCTCATCGTCTAGTGGAAAACACTCGACCTTGGTACTAAAATAGCCATTGAGGGGTGGGATACCAATGCTAATTTACTTAACCTCACCCTTTAGTAATAATCTTTCCCATGATAGTTCTTTGCTTCCTTTAAATCTTCTGAAAATAGAATGGTAGCCTTATATTGGACACCCAATTAAACAATTTGAATGGGAATCATATATTGGACCAAAACAATGATGACCCTATGGCCAGAACATATTGAGAAAGATATTTGTATTACGAATGGTGCCAGAACTTCCCCATCTATTTCCCTTGAGTGATAATCAATTGAAATTTCTCACACTCTATCCGTCTAAGAAGGTGAAATCCCTCTTCTAAAACATTGATAGATTCTTCTACTATTAGAACCCAAAAAATCAATCGATGGAGATAATTTGGATTCGATAGACCCTTTCAAATTGTTAAACAAAAAAACCCTACAAAGCAAAATTTTCTAATAATAACTCACTAGAACCACTCTCTTCTTCACCCCACATAAGTAATGTGTCATCATTTCTCTCCTCTCTTTCCTTTCTTTTTCCTTTTCCCTTTTGGTTGTCCCCTTATGATTAATTTTCTTATTTGGAATATCCGGTTGTGGGTCTCTTCCTGTCCATAATCGTGTTAAGAGTCTTTGTCGTGTTCATAATATCAAGTTACTTGTTCTTATTGAACCTTTCATTAATTCTTCTAAGATTGCTTTTGTTGCTAGATCCCTTGGTTTTCATAATTTCTTCTTCAATCTTAATAATAAAATTTGGTGCTTTTGGCACAACTCCATCACCATTTCCATCATTGATGATCTTGACCAATTGGTTAATGTCAAAATCTCCTTAGGTGACTTATCGACTTTTGGCTCTTTTATCTATGCTTCTTATAATAGAGCTGGTAGGAACATCCTTTGGAATCACTTACGCTTCCTCTCGCTAACCTTCCCTGGTTGGTTGGAGGTGATTTCAATACTATCATAGCTAGTTCAGAAAGAAGGGGAGGATGTTCTCCTAACCTTCATTCCATGGAGGACTTCTCAAATATGATCCTTGATTGCAATCTGATTGACATTGGTTTCACTGGGTCTAACTTCACGTGGCACAACTCTAGACTTTGGCAGCGTCTTGATAGGACCCTCTTTAATTCTCTTTGGATCAATCAGTGGCCTACTACCATTGTTGAGCATTTGAGCAAAACTTTATCTGACCATGCTCCTCTTTTGATTTCCTTCAAAAATCCCCCCTAACCCGTCTACTCCCTCTCCTTTCAGATTTCAAAATATGTGGACCCAACATAGTGACTTCATCAATGTCACTAATTGGATGGCTCTGTTTTCCGGATAATTCTATTAAAGGTATGACTCGTCTTTGGCTTAAGCTCAAAAGACTTAAACAAAATCTCAATTGGTGGAACAAACACATTTTTAAAAACCTTTTCACAAATCTTAAAGCTATGGAACAAGAGGTTTGTTCTCTTGAAGAGGCTATCTCAACTAATCCCAGTAAACTTGAGGAGTTGAACATTGCCAAGAATAACTTGGTTAATTATCAAAACATGGAAGAAACCTATTGGTCAAAAGCGCAAGCAAACATATTGCGATGGTGACGAAACACCGGTATTTTCATGCCATTTGTAATAAATGAAAAGCCTTAAACTTCGATTAAGAAAATTAAGAACTCTAATGGTGAATGGATAACCGATAACAATGATATTAAGGATTCTGTCATCCATCATTTCCAAACTTTATTAAATTCTAATCCGTTGCTGGGAACTTTATCAAACACCCATCTTATCCCTTCTATGATTAACAGTGAGGATAATCATTTACTCACTATGTGTCCTTTCGAAGAGGAGATTAGTAATACTCTTAAGAACATGAACAACTCTCATTCTTTGTACGGCCTATCGACCCACTTCTTTCAGCATTGTTGGCCATTTATTAAAACCGACCTAGTTGATCTTTGTTGATTTCTTTGATGGCAATCCTATTCCCAAAATACTTTTCAAGCACTTCTATTGTCCTTATTTCCAAAACTAACAATCCACGAATCTTGGGGTGATTTTAGACCGATTAGTCTTTGCACCTTTTTCAAAACTCATTGCTAAATTAATAAATAATAGGCTTAGCCCTTTGCTTCCTAAAATCATCTCCCCAAATCAAACTAGTTTTGTTAAACGAGCAATATCGGATAATATTCTTCTTGCTCAAGTGGTTCATGACATTGATGTCCCTTCTAGGAGGCAACATCTTATTCAAACTGGACATCGCTAAAGCCTTTGACAATCTCTCATGGGATTTTCTCTTTCAAATCCAATTTGTTTGGTTTTATGATAGTTTTATTTGGATTATAAAAGGTGTATCACGAATGCGGTTTTCGGTTATCATGAATGGTGAGTCCATAGGTTTCTTTCCTTCTAGCCATGGTTTGAGGCAAGGTGACCCACTATCACCTTCTCTTTTTATCATCGCTATTGAATACACCGAGCCTTAATGATCTTTTGCTAATAATCCTAATATGTCTTTTAAAACTCATGGAGGTTTCCCTATTTCTCATCTTAGCTTTGCGGATGATTTCATTATCTTCGCAGCGGCTCCCTTCAACATGTTAAAACCATTAAGAACCTCCTAAATGATTTTGGTAAAGTTAGTGGTCTTTTCTTAATGAAGGAAAATGCGGTTTTATTCCTTCAACTAAGATTCCTCTAATAGACTTAACCAAATATCCATAATTACTAACTTTAAGCAAAATCAACTCCTCTTAATTACCTTGGGGCTCCTTTTAAAGGCCAAAAAGATCACACCTTTTGATGATCTAATTCAGAAAATTTCTAACAAAATCTCGGCGGAATTTCATTTACTCTCTTTTGGTGGTAGGCTTACCTTGATCAAGAGCACTCTAAATTCCATGCCTATATACCTTCTTCAAACCATTGTGCCTACCAACTCTACCATCAATAGAATTGAGTCTCTTAAACAAATTTTTACGGGAACCAATACCTCCTCTAAAAGAATGATGGTCATCTTGGTCTAAAAGTTGTGGTACTCTTGAAGAGGGAGGTCTGGATGTAAATCCATCAAAGAAGTTATCAATGCCTTCTCCTACAAACTTTGGTGGAATTTTAGGAGCAAAAATAGTCTTTGGGTAATTTCATGACTTCTAAATATTGCCGGTAAACATCCTCTCATTTGTCCCTTTAAATCGTGATTCTCACATGTGGAGAAGACTTTGTTCTGTCAAATGGGATGCAGAATCTTTAATTTTTTGGGGCATAAACTCTAGCAATTCCTTCTTTTGGCAAGACAACTAGAGTGGTTGTGGATCCATTGATGACTTACTCTACACTCACTCCACTTCCGCTATTAGAGTTAATTCATTCTGGCAAAACCACAAGTGGAACACTAGTAAGATTACTGATTCTATTCCTTCCACTTTCTTAAATATGATTACTAATATTCCTATCACTCCTAACAATCATGATCAGTTATCTTTAAGCTATCTCATAATGGGGATTTCAACCTTAAAATGTGTGGCTTCACCAAAGACACTCGGATTCTTCTGTGTTCTCCAAAATTTGGAATAACAATATCCCTCTTCTTACTTTCTAACTTGGCATATCTTAAAAACTTTATTCGTTGACTCTTTATTGTGGGGTAAAGGGTTTTATTTACCCTCTAAATGTCAATGTTGTTCTCATATTGAGAATGTTAACCATGTTTTGTTAATGGGGCTATTGCCTCTAAAATTTGGATTTGGTATGACGATCTATTCAACACAATTTTAATTATTCTTTTACTTTATATCAACTTCTTGAAGTTTACTTTGACAATGCAATTAAAGGTCATATTAAAATCATAATCATTACTCTTATTTGGTTCATATGGATGGACCGAAATGAAAATCATGGGATTGTATGAATCACATGAGGATTATTGCTAGAACTAAAAATAAAATTTATGACTTGTTTAAAGCAAATTTAATTCATCACAAACACTTTAAAGGCTGTAAATCTATAGCTAATAAACTGGGCCTCAACCTTCCAGACCAGCCTTACTATCAAAATGATAGAATGGTTTTTTGGAAAAAACCTCTTGATCATATTATTAAAATTAATACGATGGCTCGTCTCTCATAATGGCTCTGGTTGTGGAGGCATTTTAGGATTCTAAGGGTATAGTCTATGTGCATTTGCTTATCCCCTTATTTCCCTTGTCCCTTATCTTGAGCTTATGGCGTCCACAAAGCTCTAGAAATTTGTCATCAAAATGATGGCTCAATATTTGGATAGAGGTGGGCGCTCTTCTGATTGACCTTTTGACTTCTACCAATATGAGCAACACTTGTTTGTACTACCTCCTCAAGCAAACTAGGGCTCTTCTCTCTGAATTTTACCATCACTCATGTTTGGCATGAAGGTAATGCTGTCTTGATTACCTTGCAAACACAGGTGCGAGATTAAAGATCATCTTCTTTGATCAATTTACATTACCCAAATACTTAGTTAACTTGGACAATTGGCTTCCTTACCTCGAGAATCTAATTCTCCTCTTCGCCTCCCTTTTTTGGTTTTGTTTCCTTGTGTTCTTTATGGATACTCCACATAGATATCATTCTTTGTCTTGTGCTCTTTGCCATGACCTTACCCTTCCTTTAGTTGGAAGAATTCTTTTGGCATTTATAATATTATGGGGATGTTGAACTTTATGCACATCAATATCTTGAATTGGAACCCAGTTGAGCCTTGTGTTACATTCTTGGTTTTATAACGCAATCCCACTTGGGACTTTAATTTCATTGATACATTCATTTCTAAACTAGAGAATTAACCATTCTTGGAGAAAGTTATCTTTTGATGGGCTTAGATTTTAGTACTAACTTCTTTAACTAGTTTTTCTCTCGACAATATGGCTTGGAGCATTGCTACTACCTATGTTGCTTCTAGGTAGGATTAGTGTGCATTATCTTTGATTGTAGTTTTATTTTGATGATTATAGTATTTCTTTGGTGCTTACATTCTTACATTCCTTGGGACTCTTTCCTCCTTAAAGGCCTAATTCATAAAGGTTTCAACACTTATCTTTGAAAGGATTTTGGTTGGGCTTCAGACTTCTACAGGTTTGTCCTTGCTTATATAATGCCTAACCTCGGCTTCTGTGGAAGAAATTGTAATACCCTTGTCACTTTTAATGGTTATTTTGGTCCGAAATCCTTGTCTGGAATGGATTGGGCTTAATTATTTTGGGTTTTGGAGGTTCTACCATGGTTGTTTGTTGATTTGTTTGTTGATTTGGTTTTTAATCTCTTTGGTTGTCCGATTTTTTTCACTGCTTCTAGTTTTCCTCTGCTATTTTTTTGCCATCTTGCACGCCTTGTCTTAGCAAGTTTTGGTTTTGGACCTTTATTGTCTTAAAATTCCTTGGTAATGATGTCTTCTTCTCCACAGAATGGATTTCCTTGTTGCTTCTTTTGGTTCTTCTGTGTTTACCCTCCTCTTTCTTTCATTTTCTTTTTTTTGTTAACATTTGGGTTGATGTTGGACTTTATTACAATTGTTTTCACCCTTCATGTTTTGAGGAGATCATGAAAATCAAGACCATTCTACTCTTCCTTATATGTAACCAATGGTCTATCCTATATGCCTTTTGATTATGTCAATATCCTTGGCAATCTTGGCTTAATGTGACAAAAACCTTTTCTCTTGCTTTTCTTAGAGCGCTATTGAGCACCTATTGGTTGCAATTTTCTTTATTCTTTGTTATTTTGCTTTGGGATATCCCACCTTATTTTTGCGAAATGGAATTGTGTTATTTTTCTCAATACTAGTCTTTGTATTTACGGTTGCTTCCCATGCTCGGTTTGGAGTTTTCAAGGGATTATCATTGTGCATCTGAGATTGTGAGCCTTTGTCAAATTGTCCATCTTCTTTGTTTTTATTCATTGCTAACACGAAGTTGTTGCTTTTCCTTGTTGTTGTTCTCCCATCCTGCTATGATTGGAACATGTACAACTTGAAGCACATTTCTTTGTTATGCTTGGAATTAATCAATGATTTCTCTTATATGCATAATTGGGTTATTGACAAACCCATGGTTATTATTGTCATTACCCTTGGCTAGGTTATGGTTAATAAGCATCGACGATCGATTTCTCTGAATGTCACTTCGGATAGGCTTATGGTGGGAGCCATTCATTATTATCCTTTCCTTTGATATATGTTTATGGGTGGAATCTTGGAATGTTGTTTTTAACGCCTTGTTGGTTGGGATGCGGATCAATACCCACCTTACGCCCCAGGGCTTTGGATTTATGCAGCAGTCTCTATTGAAGTTCTTTGATTGCTTGGTGCTTTGAACCACCTTTAGTTTATTTTATGCCTATCATTGGAATTCATTGATCTACCCTACCTTGTTTACTTCATCCTTTTCTATCAAACTTGTATCTATTGTTTTGATTATTGGATGAGTGGCATCATGGCAAACTAATTTGGTTTTCTTTGTTTTGGTTGCCTCTTTATTTACCTTTTTGTTTTACCTTGTCGCCTCAGTTGGCTCTTTCTTTGTTGGTTGTAGAATTTGGTCTCATAAAACATTCCGACATTCTCGATGGTGAGGGTTTTGGTGATTCTGTCTGTTGGCCTTGGGATAACTTTTTTTATGCTTTATTTATTTGTTTATCTATTATTGCCATGTCTATTCGATTGAGGAGTTTTATGTCCAATTTGGTATCTTCCTATCTTGGATGTTGCCATCTTAACTTGTTGCTATTTTCGGATTTTAATGTTGAGACTCATTTCAATTCACTTGTTGATTTTATTATGGCGGGTTCCAATGTTGTATTCTTTGTTTTATTTATTTGGTGCGTTCATTGCAATTTATCTCCTATTTTTTGATCACGCATCACTTTACCTGCTCGTTGGTGCGGTCTTATGTAGTTTATTCTAAAAATGGTATTATGGCCGTTTAGTCCCTTTCTATCTTGGATGTTGTTGCCTTTTCTTGTTCTCTGGATTGATTGTTGATGATTATCCGAATGGAGAATCGCTATTGAGCGCTCTCTAACTATTTTTGTGCTTATTTTGGTTGGTTCGATTCATTCCCTGTTGAGCTATGCTATCTTCCTTTACTATTGCTTTCTCGAACATTAATAAGGATTGTTTCACGGGTTATTTTACACTAAAAGATTCATTTACATATCATGTGATTGGGATGGTTAAGTATAAGCTCATTGACTTATTTAACGGTTTTCAACAAGTTGTCTCCTCTGTAATTTTCTTTTGGAGGGATTATATCGAACTAATTTCTTTCTTGAATATGACTATTCATGAGATTACTAAGATGGCTCACTCACTTATGTTTATGTATTCTCATGTCAAGATGACTTTATTGATGATATTTTTCTTGAATGAGACTCCTTATCCTCTTAGCAATTACCTATATATTTTAGATATGATTTTGCTTAGGTTTGCGTAATAAAGCTCACAAGAATATCAACAACTGGGTGCTCCCTTCTCACAGGTTTGTTGGCTATGATGGCTGATCTCACTCCCTATTGGTTTGGTGGTAGCTCATATGATGTAACCCTTCTGAAGTTTGGATGCTCATACATGCATGCCCCAACAGATGTGATTGAGCACTGAGCCTTCTCTATCACAATTCCTTACTAATATACTCATATTATGTTATTTTCCTCTAACTTTTTTACTATTACCTTGTTCTAATCTTCATCTTATTATAACTTTGCGGTGATTCTCTCTCCTTCTTTTGAGTTTGCTCCATATTACCAAGCACTCTTACAACCATAGCATTGGCCTTAACCTTCCTTTAGCCTATTATGTTAATCATCTTGTATCTTTTGATTGCTTTAATATTTTCTTTTGCTCTTGGATGTACTTAGATGGGGATTTACTCCTTAGGTATTGTAGCTCTTTGAGCGATAGTTTAGTTTATCCCCTTTAAGGACCTTGTAACCCTTTTTTGTGGCAATAAAATACCCCCGCATCATGGGGTTTCCCAAAAAAAAAAAAAAAACCCTAAACCCTAAAACTTACAACCCTAAACCTTTAAAACCTAAATACCTAAACTAAATAAAACCTAAAAATAAAATAAATAAAAAACCTAAACCTAAATAAAATAAAATAAAAACCTAAACCCAATCCTAAACCTAAAAAAAAAAAATAAAAAATAAAAATAAAGCTAAAATAAAATAAATAAAAACCTAAACTAAACTAAAAAATAAAATAAACCTAAAAATTAAAAACTTAAATAAAATAAAAACTAAATGTAAAATAAAAATAAAATAAACCTAAAATAATAAAATAAAACTAAACCTAAAAAATAAACCTATTCATAAAACCTAAAAATAAATAAAAAAATAAAATCTAAGGCTTAAATGAAAAAAAAACCTAAACTTATAATAAAAAAAATAAAATAAACCTAAACCTAAACCTAAACTAAAATAAATAAAATATAAATGTAAACCTAAAATAAATTACACATAAACCTAAACCTAAACTAAATAAAATAAAATAAACTAAAAATAAACCTAAACCTAAACTAAAAAAACAAAACCTAAAAATAAACCAAAAATAAAAACCGAAAACCTAAACCTAAAAAAATAAATTAAAAATGTAAACTTAAAAATAAATATAAATAATAAAACCTAAACCTAAAAATAAAATAAAAATAAAACTAAGCTAAAAAAATAATAAACCTAAACCTAAACCTAAAATAAACTAAAAAATAAAAAAACTAAAATTAATACTAAACTAAATAAAATAAAAAAATAAACTAAAATATAAATAAATATAATAAACTAAAATAAATAAAATACACTAAATAAACTAAATATCTGAACATCTAGTTTATGATTTTAAAACTAAAAAACCCTACCCTAAATCTTAAACCCTAAACACTAAAACCCTAAACCCAAACCTAAAATAAATTAAAATAAACCTTCTAAACCCTAAACCCTAAACTTACATTAAACCCAAACCCAAAACCTATAGCTCAACCCTAAACCTACCAACCCTAAATCATCACCTAACCTAAATCCTAAACTAGCCCTAAACCCTAACCCAACCCTAAAGCCTAAATAAACCTACCCTACCTTAAACCCCATGCTTAACCCTACCAAACCCTAAAAAACCCAAAAACCTAAACTAAATAAACCTAAATATATAATAAATCTAAACCAAAATTAAATAAAATAATATAAAATAAAATCTAAATTAAACCTAAACATAAACCCAAATGATCCTAAATAAAATAAATAAAAAAATAAAATAAACTAAAATAAAATAAAATAAAACCTAAACTAAATTTCAAAATAATATACCTAAAAATAAAACCTAGATAAAATAAAAATTAAAATAAAATAAGATAAACCTAATATAAAATAAATAAAAACTAAATAAAACCTAAACTAAAAATAAACCGATAAATAAAACCTAAAATAAAGAAAAATAAAACCTAAACCCTAAACTAAAAATCTTAATACTAAAAATAAAAAATAAAATATACATTAAACTAAACTAAAATAATTAAAGCCTAAATTGAAACCTAAAATAAACTAAACCTAAATCTAAACTAAATAAAATAATATAAACTATAAACCCTAAAACTAAAATAAAACCTAAAATAAACTAAAATAAAAAAGAACTAAAATAAACTCAAAAAATAAAAAATAAAACTAAATGAAACCTAAAATAAAAAATAATGCAAAACACAAAAAGTATTAAAAAAATAAAACTAAAATAAAGGGTATAAACATAAACTGAAGCAAATCTAAAAACTAAACTAAAATAAGAAACCTAAATTAAAATAAATAAACCTAAAATAAATAAAATAAAAATAAAATAAAAAAATAAAAAACAAGTCCTAATTAAAAATAAAAAATATATTGAACTAAAATAAATTAAAAATAAACTAAAAAGACATAAATCTACTAGTTTTCTTAATCTAAAAAAACCCTAAACCTTAAACCCTAAACCTTAAATCCTAAATCCTAAACCCTAAACCCTAAACCCTACAACAAACCCTAAACACTAAAACACTAAAACCCTAAAAATAAAAAACAAAATACAAATAAATAAATAAAATACAAGACTATAAACCAAACTAACCCAAAACTCAACCAAACACTAACTGAAAACCTAAACTAAATAAAACTTAAAAAAATAAATTAAAAATCAAAATAAATAAAATAAAACCTAAAACTAAATCTAAACTAAATATAAAATAAAATGAATTAAAAATATTAAGTTAAACTAAAATAAAATAAATAAAACCTAAACTAAACTAAAATAATAAATTTAAGAATAAAACCTAATTAAAATAAAAAACTAGATGTAAAAAATAAATAAAAAATAAAATAAAATAAATAAAACTAAATAAAACCTAAACATAAAAATAAACCTAAAATAAATAGAAAATAAAATAACCTAAACTAAAAAAAACTAAAATAAAATAAAATTAACATAATAATATAAACCTAAACCTAAACTAAAATAGACTAAACTAAGATAAATAAAACCTAATCCTAAAATAAACTAAACTTAAACCTAAACTTAAAGTAAATAAAATAAAATAAACTAAAAATAAACCTAAAATAAAAACCTAAAACCTAACCTTAAAAAAATTAAATAAAAACCTAAAGCTAAACCTAAAAATAAAAAATAAAACCTAAACCTATAAAATAAAATAAAAATAAAACTCAACTAAAAAAAAAAACCTAAACCTAAACCTAAAAAATGAACTAAAATAAAACCTAAACTAAAATAAATGGTAAAATAAATAAACTAAACTAAATAAAAAAACTTAAATAATAATAAAATAAACTAAATAAACATAAAAACCTGCGGTTTACTTATTTTTCAAAAAAAACCTAATCCTATATCCTACCCTAAACCCCAAACCCTAAACCCTCACCTCCATCCTAAACCATAAATTGTAAACCCTAAAGCCTAAAATTCCTAAACCCTAAATAAACCCTAAACCCTAAACTAAAACCCTAAATCCTAATCTCACCAACCCCTCTAAACCCTAAACCCTAAACCCTACCCAAACTCTAAACCCTAAACCCTAAATAAAACAAAATAAATAAATAAATAAAACCCTAAGAATAAACCCTAAAAACAAAATAAAACTCCAAACCTAAACCTAAAACCAAAAAAAAACCTAAACTAAATAAAACTTAAAATAAAAAATCAAAATAAATAAAATATAAACCTAAACTTAAATCTAAAAATAAAATGAATTAAAAAATTAAAGGTAAACTAAAATTAAATAAATAAAGACCTAAACTAAACTAAAAAAAATAACGTTAACCTGAGAATAAAAAACTTAATAAAATAAAAAATAGATGTAAAATTAAAATAAGAAATACCTAAAATAAAATAAAATAAAAACTAAATAAAAAATTAAACATAAAGAATAAACCTAAAAATAAATAAAAAATAAAACCTAAACCCTAAACTAAAAAAAAAACTAAACATAAAATAAAAATAAAATAATCAGAATAATATAAACCTAAACCTAAACTAAAATAAACTAAACTAAGATAAATAAAACCTAAACCTAATCCTAAAATAAACTAAACCTAAAGTAAATAAAATAAAATAAACTAAAAATAAACCTAAACCTAAACTAAAAAATAAACCTAAAATAAAAACCTAAAACCTAAACCTAGAAAATTAAATAAAAGCCTAAACCTAAACCTAAAATAATAAATAAACCTAAACCTAAATAAAATAAAATAACTAAATAAAACCAAAACCTAAACCTAAATCTAAGAAATAAACTAAAATAAAAAACCAAAACTAAAATAATTAAGACTAAAATAAATAAACTAAACTAAATTAAAAAAACCTAAATAATAATATAAAATAAAATAAACTAAAATAAATGATAAATAAACTAAATAAACTTAAACCTACAAGTTTACTTAATTTTAAAAAAAAAAAGAAAACCCTAATTTCTATATCCTAAACCCTAAACCCTAAAACTAACCTTAAACCCTAAACCCTAAACCTACAACACTAAACAAATCCTCCATAAAATGTAAAACCCTAAAGCCTATAAATTCCTAAACCCTCCTTCTAAACCCACCCACCTAAACCCTAAACCAAAAATCATAAACCATAATAAACCCTAAACCCTAAACCCCGGTTGAGCTGATTTTTATGAAAGGTGATCTTAAAGTCGGTGAAGAGGTTACAAGTACAAAGTTGGTGGTCTTGCGTGTTGGTCTTATTGAGTCTATTGATATTGTGGTTCCTCCAGGCAACATTAGTCTGGATCCTTTACAGACTTCTTTTTGTAGGTTCTCAACATCCCAACAAAGATCAACAAGGGTACTATTGAAATTATCACCCTAGTTGTGCTTATTAAAAAAAGGAAATAAGGTGGAATCCTCAAAGGCTACTCTCATCGTTAAGCTGGGCATTAGGCCATTCACTTATGGCCTTGTCATTTAGTCTATGTTTGATGATGGTTGATGTTGATCGAGGTGCTTGACCTTAGTGAAGATGATCTCATCGAGAAGTTTTCAGTAGTCCTTTCAAGGTTCACTTCTCTCTCACTAGCCCTCTCTTATCCCACCCTTGCTGTAGTGTCCCACATGTTCATCAACGCTTACAAGAATGTCCTCACCATGATGATTTCCACTGATTACACGTACACACAGGCCGAGAAGTTTAAGGAGTATTTGAAGGATCTTAATAAATTTACTATGGCTCTTGCACCTGATGTTGATGTTGCTACTACTACTCCTCAGTTGTGGAAGAGAACAGGAAGAGATCTATGAGGAATCTGATGATGATATGGGTTTTAGCTTGTTCAACTAAGCTTTGTTGGACTTCTATAAAATCAAATTTTATTGACTCTAGGAGTTAAATAATTTTGTGAAATGCTATTTTTGTGAATTTTTGAATTGCATTTTATTTTATCCTATTTTATTAGTTGCTAGAAGATAATGTCTTGTTTGAATTGGTAATTTCTTATTAGTTATGAAATCATTTAGGTTTTTTTATAAAAACTCTAAACCTTAAACCCTAAACCTAAACCCTAACCCTAAACCCTAAACCCTAAACCCCAAACCCTAAACCTAAACATAAAGTAACTAAATAAATTAAAAAATAAATGTAAGCCCTAAAACTTAATAAAACAAAACCTAAACTCTAAAAATGGGCAAAACCTTGACGGCAAGAACATCACCATCAACCAGGCTTAGTCTAGGTTTGGAGGTGGAGGCAAAGGCGGAGGCGGCAATTATCATTATGATGGTGGGGGATCTCGAGGTGCTGGTGGATATGGAGGTGGGGTGGTGGTGGTTATGGGCGTGGGAGAACAGCGGAGGTTGGTGGTGGTGCTGGAGGGAGAGATTAAAGATATGAGGTGGATCCCGCTATTTGAGAAGCAGGGGTGGTTTTGATGGGAACTAGATAAATTTAAGAACGTCCTATTCGTTATACTGCTTATGGAACTGTGTCTTCACAGTAGAGATGGTTAAAGTTATCTAGGGTTTTGATTTTCTCAATGCCTCATTTTTATCTATGTCATCTCTGTGTCTTAGAGAACTTGGTGTGTTACATGGTTGATGAAATCAAAAGAAGAAATGTTGAATATGAATTTGTTCTCTATTAAAAAAAAAAAATCTAAACTAAAATGGGAACCCTAACCTAAAACCTAAACCTAAACCTAAAAAAAAATAATAATAAAAACCTTAACCCAAAACCCTAAACTACAACCCTATAACCTAAACCTAAAACCCTAAACCTAAACCCCAAACCCTAAACCCTAAACCTAAAACCCTAAACCCTAAACCCTAAACCCTAAACCTAAACCCAAAAACCTAAAACCTAAACCTAAACTAAATACAACCTAAAAATAAAATAAATAAAAAACCTAAACCTAAATAAAATAAAAAAATAAAATAAAATAAAAACCTAAACAAAAACCTAAACCTAGACCTAAACATAAAATAAAATAAAAAAATAAACTAAATTAAATTAAGTAAAAACCTAAATAAAATAAAATAAACTTAACCCTAAAAAACCTAAATAAAATAAAAACTAAACATAAAAAATAAACCTAAAATAAAATAAAATAAAAACTAAATGAAAACTTAAACCTAAAAAATAAACCTAAACAATAAATAAAAAATAAAACTTAAACCCTAAACTAATAAAAAAACTAAACCTAAAATAAAAATAAATTAAACAAAATAAATTAAACTTAAACCTAAACTAAAATAAACTAAACTAAAATAAACAAAACCTAAACCTAAACCAAAACTAAATAAAATAAAATAAAATAAACTAAAAATAAACCTAACCCTAAACTAAAAAACAAAACATAAAAATAAACCTAAAATAAACACCTAAAACCTAAACCTAAAACATTAAAATAAAAAAACTAATCTAAACCTAAAAATAAAAAATAAAACCTAAACCTAAAAATAAAATAAAAATAAAACTCAACTAAAACCTAAACCCAAACCTAAAAAATAAAGTAAAATAATAACCCTAAATAATAAATAAATAAACCATAAATAAATAAACTAAACTAAATAAAAAAGCCTAAGTAAAAATAAAATATAAAATAAACTAAATAAATAAAATCTAAACCTACTGTCGGTTTAATTAATTTAAAACCTAAACCCTAAACACTAAACCATAAAACCTAAAAATAAAATAAAATAAAAAATCTTCTGTTCACCACAATCTCCCACACCTGCCTAAAACCTAAACCCAAATCCTGACCCTCAATCCCAATCCCCACCACTGTGACCCTAAACACTAAATCATAATCACACACTAAATCCTAAACATTAAATCCTAAACCTAAATCACCCAACCCTAAATGCTACTAAATCCTAAACTCTTGAACCCTAAACGCTAAACCCACAAGCTAAAATCCTAACCTAAAATAAATAAAAATAAAATAAATTAAAACCTAAATCTAAATAAAATTAAAATAAAATAAAATAAAACCTTAATTAAAACCTAAGCTAAATCTAAATTTAAAATGAAATAAAATAAAAATAAATCAAAATAAAATAAGTAAAACTTAAACTAAACTAAAAAAATAAATAAACATAAGAATAAAAACCTAAATAAAATAAAAAAAATGTAAAAAATAATAAACCTAAAATAAAATAAATTAAAACTAAAAAAAAACCTAAACCTAAAAATAAATAAAAAAATAATAATAATAAACCTAAAGTAAACTAAAAAAAAAAATAAATCTAAAATAAAATAAAATAAACATAACCTAAACTAAAATAAACTAACCTAAAATAAATAAAACCTAAACCTAAACCTAAACTAAACCTAAACCTAAACTGAACTAAATAAAATAAAAAACTAAAAAACCTCAATCTAAACTAAAAAAATAAAACCTAAAATAAACCTAAAATAAAACCTAAAACCTAAACCTAAAAAACTAAAATAAAACCCTCAACCTAAACCTAAAAAATAAAGTAAAATAAAACCCTAAACTATAAATAAATAAACCTAAAATGTGCAAACTAAACTAAATAAAAATAAAAAATAAACCTAAGTAAAAATAAAATAGAAAATAAACTAAATTAATAAAAAATAAATTAAATAAACCTAAACCTACCGATTTGCTTAACTCAAAAAAAAGAAAAACCTAAACCCTAAAACCTAAGCCCTAAACCCTAAACCTACAACACTAAACCTTAAATCCTAAACCCTAAACCCTAAACCTTAAACTATAAACCCCAAACCCTAAACCCTAAGCCCTAAAAACATAAACACTAAAAGCCTAAACCTTAAACCATAAACCCTAAACCCCGGTTGAGTTGATTTTTACAAAAGGTGATCTTAAAGAAGTCGAAAGAGGTTATGAAATATAAAGTTGGTGTTGTTGCAGTGTTGATCTTGTTGCACCTATTAATGTTGTGGTTCCTCCAGGGCAACTGGTGCGGATCCTTCACGGACTTCTTTCTTCTAGGTTCTCAACATCCCAACTAAGATCAAAAGGGTACTTGTTTTATCACCCGGTTGAGCTATATAAAAAAGCAATAAGGTGGGATCCTCAGAGGGTGCTCTCCTCGCTAAGGAGATTAGGCCATTCTCTTATGGCCTTGTCATCTAGTATGTGTATGATGATGGTTTTGTGTTCAATCCTGAGGTGCTTGAGCTCACTGAAGATGATCTCATCGAGAAGTTTTTGACGGGCCTTTTAATGATCACTTCTCTCTCACTAGCCCTCTCTTATCCCACCCTTGCTGCAGCACCCCACATGTTCATCAACGCTTACAAGAATGTCCACCATCATCATGATTACATTGATTACACATACCCAAGAAGGTTAAGGAGTATTTGAAAGATCTAGTAAATTTAATGTGGTTTAGCTGATGCTTCGCCACTCTACTAGCTTCTAGTGGAAGAGAAGAAGGAAGAGCTGTTGAGGAATCGGATGATGATATGGGTTTCACTTATTTGACAAAGCTTTGTTGTTCATAAAATCAAATTTATTATCTCTGGGAGTTAAATCATTTTGTGAAATACTACTTTTGTACATTTTTAAATTGCATTTTATTTTATCCTATTTTATTAGTTATTTACGGATAATGTCTTGTTTGATTTGGTAATTTCTTGTTTCTTATGGAATCATTTGAGTTAAAAAAAACCTAAACCCTAAACTTAAACCTAAAGTAACTAAATAAATTAAAAAATAAACCTAAATCCTAAAACCTAATAAACCTAAACCTAAACCCTAAGAATGGGCAGAACCCTGACGGTAGGAACACCATGATCAACCAAGCTCAGTCTAGATCTGGCGGTGGAGGTGAAGGCGGAGGTGAAAGGCGGAGGCGATGGTTATTGCAGTAGTGGTGGTAGATCTAGAGGTGTTGGTGGATTTGGAGGTGGTGGTTGGAGTAGTGGTAGTTATGGAGGAGAGAGGAGCGACGGAGGTTACAACTGTGGTGGTGACGGAGGTTACAGTCATGGTTATTAAGACATTTGGTTATTATTATGGGTTAGCTGGTTGTTGGTATTTTAGTGGCTATTCTTTTCTTGGCTGTCTTGGGTGATCTTGGCTCAATGGATTCTGTTGGTTTTACATTGACTTGGGTTTTCTACTGCTGTGGTGGTTGGCTAAGAGGCTATGTTGGCTGGCTGGTTGGTTGTCTCTCTATTCAATGGTTTTTTGGCTATTCTTTTTGCTTTTCCTTGGCTACTAGGGTCCTTCCTTTATTGGTTACTGATGATGGGCTACTCTCTAGTGGCTGCCTTATGGATGTTTACTTAGCTGCTTTGGTTGGAGGACTTTAGCTAGCTTTGGAATCTTGGTTGGCTATTTTCTCTTTGTTGTATTATTTCTTCTTCTTGGCTAATTCGGAGCCTTTTGGTGTCTTGACGATCCTTCTTTGATCCTTTTGAATTGGGAATTTTGGTTTCGGTGATTGGTGGCTATTTTTTGTGTCTTGGCCTTGGATGTTGGCTTGTATCAGGTATGTTGGTGCTGGTTTTGGTGGTGCTACTGCTTGGTTTCATTAGCTTGCCCAATGATCTGTAACTTCTGGGTTGCTGGCTTTATGTGATTGGCCTATTGTGTGTTTTGTTTGGTGGGTTGGCTACTATGTATCTATGCTATGATGCCTTTGTGTTACTCACCTCCTCTCTAGTTGGTAGCTTTACATATGATTGTAACCCTACTTTATGAAGTTTGGATGCTTATATGTATTGTTGCAGATGATCTCTTAACTGAGCCTTCTCTTTCTTAGCTCTCTCCTTTTACTCTCTTAATCCTTATTCTTTTTTAGCTTTGACTTTTTAGTAGTATTTTTTGATTTCTTTTATAGGTTGGAACTTTATAGAGGGATTTCTCATTCATCCCTAGTGTTGTTATTGTGGATCTTGCTTAGCTTGCTTTCTCAAAGGAATCATGAACTGGACTCAACCTTTTCTATTTTTATGTTTTATTTTAGTGTTACTCTGTCTTTGCTCTTTATAGATGTTGCTTTTGCTCTTTTGTTTTCTTTTCTTCTTCTAGTGTACTTAGATGGGGTTTAGCTCTTTAGGTTTTTTATAGCTTGGAGAGATTTCTAAGCTTTATGCCTTTTAAGGACATTGTATCTTTTACTTTTATGGTAATACAAAAACCCTACACCCTACACCCTAAAGCCTAAACACTAAACCATAAATCGTAAACCCTAAATCCTAAAAACCTAAAAATCTAAACTTAAACTAAATAAAACCTATAAATAAATAAATAAACCTTAACCATAAAATAAAATAAAATAAAATAAAATAAAACCTAAACCTATAGCTAAAAAATAAAATAAAAAAAAATAAAAACTAAAATAAAAGAAATAAAACATAAACTTAATTAAAATAAAATAAACCTAAAAAAATTAAAACCTAAATTAAATAAAATTAAATTTAAAATAAAATAAATAAAATAAAAAAAATAAAACTAAACTAAAAAAAACCTAAACCTAAAAATTAAACCAAAAAAAAATAAAAATAAAACCTAAACCCTAAACTTAAAAAAAAGAATAACCTAAAATAAACAAATTAATTAAACCTAAACCTAAACTAAAATAAATAAAATAAATAAAACCTAAACTTAAACCTAAAATAAACTAAACCTAAACCCTAAACTAAATAAAATAAAATAAACTAAAAAATAAACCTAAGCCTAAACTAAAAGAAAAGCTAAAATAAAACCTAAACATAAACAAAATAAATAAAACCTAAACTTAAACCTAAAATAAAAAAATAAAACCTAAACCTAAAAAAAAGAAAATAAAATAAACTAAACTAAAAAATAAACATAACCCTAAACCTAAACCTAAAAAAAAATATAATAATAAAAACTAAATAAATAAATTTAAAATAAATAAACCAAACTAAATAAAATAAAAAAAATAAAATATAATAAAAATAAATAAACTAAATAAACTTAAACATATTGGTTTACTTAATTTTTTTATAAAACTCCTAAATCGTAAACACTAATTAACCCTAAACCCTAAAAGTAAATAAACCCAAAACACTAAACATGAGCCTAACTTAAACCCTCATGACCTTTAACCCTAAACCTGAGCCACAAACCCTAAACTGACCTAAACCTAAACCCTAAACCAAACCTTAAACTGGACCTATCACATACTCTAAACTACCTGACCCACCCTAAAATAACCTACCTAAAGCTGACCCAGGCCACAAAGCCTAAACCTACCTAAACCCTAAGCCACTGAATTAACCCTGATCTAAATCTAAACCCTAAACCCCTCAAAACCCCCCAACCTAAACCCTAAACTAAATAAACTAAAAAATAAAATAAATAAATTAAACTAAATGAAATAAAATTAAAATAAAATAAAAACCTAAACATAAACCTAAACTTAAAATAAAAAATAAAAATAAAAATAAACTAAAATAAAATAAAGAAAACTAAACTAAAAAATAAAATAACCCTAAATAAATAATCTTAATAAAATAAAACTTAATGTAAAATAAAAATAAAACTTAAAATAAAATAAAATAAAACTAAATAAAACCTAAACCTAAAATTAAACCTAAAAATAAATAAGAAAACCCTAAAATAAAAAACCTAAACTTAAAATAAAAATAAAATAAACTTAAACCTAAACTAAAATAAACGAAACTAAAATTAAAAAAACCTAAACTTAAAATAAACTAAACCTAAACCTAAACCTAAACTAAATAGAATAATATAAACTAAAAATAAATCCAAACCAAAACTAAAAATAAAACCTAAAATAAACCTAAAATAAAACTTAAAAGATAAACCTAAAAATAAAATAAAACCTAAACCTAAAATAAAAAATAAAACCTAAATAGAATAAAATAATAATGGTGAAACTCAACTAAAAAATATTCCTAAACCTAAACCTAAAATAATAAAAAAAACCTAAACTAAAATAAATAAACTAAACTAAATAAAATAAAAATAAAATAAAATAAAATAAATAAATAAATAAAACCTAAAACCTAAATCCTAAACCCTAACCCCTAAACCCTAAACCTTAAACCCTAAAACTAACCCTAAACCCTAAACCTACAACCAAACCCTAAACCCTAAAAGTATAAACCCTAAACCTAAACCCTAAACCCTACACTAAACCATAAACCTAAACCCTAAACCCTACCCGGACCTTAAACCCTAAACCCCAAATCCTAAACCAAAACCTAAAGTAAGTAAATAAATTTTAAAAAGAACATCTAAACTATAAAACCTAAAAAAACATAATCCTAAACCTTAAGAATGGGCAGAACCTTTATGGCAGAAACATCACCATCAACCAGGCTTAGTCTAGATCTGGCTGGGGGAGGCGAAGGCGAACATGACGATTATCACAATGGTGGTGGGAGATCTAGACGTGCTAGTGGATATCATCGTGGTGGTTGGTGAGTGGTGGTGGTTATGGAGGCAAAAGGAGAAGGTTATAGCCATGGTGGCGCATGGAGAAATCGGGATATGATGGTGGATCCGCTACTGAAAGGCGGTGGTTGATGGGAACTAGAAAGCGAAGGAAGATCAATCTAATCTGCAGTTTATGGAATTGTCTTTAAAAATAAAAATAAACTAAAATAAAATAAAGAAAAACCTAAATTAAACTAAAAAATATAATAAACCTTAGAATAAAAAACCTTAATAAAATAAAAACTAAATGTAAAATAAAAATAAAATAAAATAAAATAAAATAAAAATAAAATAAAAATTTAAACCTAAAAATAAAACCTCAAAATAAATAAATTAGACTACACTAAAAAAATAAAACCTAAACAAAAAAATAAACTAAACTAAAATAAATAATACCTAAACCAAAATAAAATAAAAATAGAACTCAACTAAAAATAAACCTAAACCTAAACCTAAACTTAGAAAATAAACTAAAATAAAAAACCTAAACAAAACTAAATAAATATAAAAATAAACCTAAATAAAAATAAACTAAATAAACCTAAACTTGGGTTTTTAATTTAAAAAAAACCTAAACCCTAACCCTAAACCCTAAACCCTAAATCTTAAAACTAACCCTAAACTTACAACCCTAAACCCAAAACCCAAAACCCTAAATAACCCTAAATCCTAAACCCTAATCCCTAAACCCTAAACCCTAAACTCTAATCCTAAACCCTAAATTCTAACAACATAAACCCAAAAACCCTAAATCATAAACAATAAACCCTACACCCTAACCCGTAAACCCTAAACTCTAAACCCTAACCCTAAACCTTAAAACCTAAACCCCAAACCCTAAACATAAACCTAAAAAAATAAATAAATTAAAAACTAAAACTAAACCCTAAAACCTAATAAGCCTAAACCTAAACTTAGACCCTAAGAATGTGCAGAACCTTGACGATAAGAACATCACAGTCAACCAAGCTCAATCTAGATCTAGCGGTGGAGGTGAAGGCAATGGTGATGGTTATCGCATTGGTGGTGGGGGATTTGGAGATGTTGGTGGATATGGAGGTGGTGGTTATGGATGCAGGAGGAGCGACGAAGGTTACAGTCATGGTGGCGGTAGATGGAGAGATCGGGGATACGATGGTGGATCCCGCTTCCCGAGAGGCTAGGGTGGTTCTGATGGGAACTACAAAAACTGAAGAATGTCCGAATAAACCCACAGAACCCTAAAACCCACAAGCCCTAAACCCTAAACCCTAAATCCTAAACCTTAAACCCTAGAAGCTAAAACCTAAACCTAAACTAAATAAAACCTAAAAAAACCTAAACCAAAATAAAATAATAAAATAAAAACCTAAACTAAAACCTAAACTTAAACCTAAACCTAAAAAAGAAATATAAAAATTAAAACAAGACTAAAATAAAATAAATAAAAACCTAAACTAAATAAAAAACTAAATAAAATAAAAAGCAAACCTAAAATAAAAATAAAATAAACCTAAAATAAAATAAAATAAAACTAAATAAAATATAAACCTTAAAAAATAAACATATAAAAAACCTAAACCCTAAACTAAAAAAACTAAAACTAAAATAAAAATAAAATAAACATAAACCTAAACTAAAATATACTAAACCAAATAAATAAAACCTAAAAAACCTAAACTCTAAATAAATTAAAATAAACTATAAATAAACCTAAACCTAAACTAGAAATAAAACCTAAAATAAAAACCTAAAACCTAAAAAAATAAAATAAAAACCTAAACCTATATAATAAAAAAAATAAAACTAAATTAAAAAATAAACCAAAACATAAACATAAAAATAAAAAATAAACTAAAATAAAAAACCTAACCTAAAATAAATAAACATAAAATAACTAAACTAACCTAAATAAAAATAAAATACACCTAAATAAAAAAAACTAAATAAACCTTAATCCACCAGTTTACTTAATTTAAAAATTTAAAAAAAATAAAAGAATAAATAATAAAATAAAATGCTAAACCCTAAATTCTAAACTCTAAACTAATCCTGTACCCTAAACCTACAAAACTTATCTAAACCCTAAACCCTACCTTGAAACCATAAACCCTAAACCACAAAAAACACTAAACCCTAAACCCACAACCACTGGACCATAAAACCTACCCACCATACCCTAAACCCAAACACTAAACCCTAAACCTAAAACTAAAAACATAACTAAACCTAAACTAAATAAAACCTAAAATTATAATAAATAAAGAAACCTAAATCTAAATAAAATAAAATAAAATAAAAATCTAAATTAAAACCTAATCCTAAACCTGAACCTAAATGTAAATATAAAATAAAATAAATAATAAAAACTAAACTAAATTAAAATAAATAAAAACCTAAACTAAATGAAAAAATAAATAAAACTAAAAATAAAAAAACATAAAATAAAAACTAAACGTAAAATAAAAATACAATTAAATAAAATAAAAACTAAATAAAAACCTAAACCTAAAAAATAAATCATAAAATAAATAAAAAATAAAACCTAAACCCTAAACTTTTAAAAAAATCCTAAACCTAAAATAAACAAAATAAAATAAACCTAAACCTAGATGAAAATAAACTAAAATAAAATAAATAAAACCTAAACCTAAACCTAAAATAAACTAAACCGAAACTCTAAACAAAATAAAATAAAATAAACTAAAATCGTAAACCTAAAAAAAAAAATAAAACCTAAACCTAAACCTAAAAAGAACCTAAACCTAAAATAAAATAAACCTAAACATAAATAAATATAAACTAAACTAAAATAAACATAAACCTAAACCTAAATGTAAAAAATATACTAAAATGAAAACCTAAACTAAAATAAATAAACTAAAAAAAATAAAATACACCCAAATAAAAAATCAACTAAATAAAATATAAATAAAATAAATAAACCAACCTGTCGGTTTGCTTAATTAAAATAAACATCCTAAATAAAAACCCTACCCTAAAACCTACTCACTGACCCCACTAAACCTATCACTGACTACAGGCCCTAAACCCTAATCACTCCTAACCACTGACCTGACTACCTTAAATCCTAAATCACAACCACAAACCTAACCCACAAACCCTGATCCTGACCATGAGCCAAACTAAACTTACCCTGGCCACTGAACCTTCCCTAAACTAAACCTAAACTAAACCCTAGGCCAACACTCTAAACTAGGCCCTGTGCTGACCTGACTCCAAAGGCTGACCCTAAACTATACCTAAACCCTAACTCTATAACCAAACAACTAAACCCTAAACCCTAAACTCCCTAAACTACCCTAAACCCTAACCTAACCTAATAAACCTAAAATAAAATAAATAAATAAACCTAAATTATTTTAAAAGAAAATAAAATAAAACCGGACTAAAATCTAAACTAAACCTAAAAATAAAATAAAATAAAAATAAAATAAACTAAAATTAAATAAATAAAACATAAACTAAATTAAAACCTAAATAAAATAAAATTAAAATAAAATAAAATAAATAAAAACTAAAATCTAAAAAATAAACTTAAAATAAATTAAAAGAATAACCTAAACCCTAAACTAAGAAAAGCATAAACCTTAAATAAAACAAAATAAACCTAAACCTAAACTAAAATAAGCTAAACCTAAAATAAACTAAACCTAAACCTAAACCTAAAATAAATAAAATAAAATAAACTAAAAATAAATTTAAACTAATAAATAAACCAAAAAAAATAAACCTATAATAAATACCTAAAATAAACTTAAAAAAATAAAATAAAACCTAAACTAAATCTAAAATAAAAATAAAATAACCTAAAAAAATAGAAATAAAACTCAATTAAAAAAAAACTAAACCTAACAAATAAAAAAAAATAAAAAAAAATTAAACTATACTAAATAATCCTAAAATAAAAATAATAATTAAACTAAATAAACATAAACCTAGTTTAAATTTTAAAAAAAAACAAAATAAATCCTAAACCTAAAACAAAATAAAAAGCCTAAAGCCCTAAACCTAAACCAACTTTAAACCCTAAACCCAACCCTACCCTTAAAACCCTAAACTAAAATTCTAAACTAAACCTAAACTGAACCTAAACCCTAAAACCCTAAACTAAAACCAACACAAAAAACCACAAACCATAAACCATAAACCATAAACCCAGAATAAACCCTCATAATGGGGAGAACCTATGGCAAGAACATCACCCCAACTAGGCTCAATCTAGATCTAGTGGTGGAGGCGATGGAGGTGTGGCAAGAAGGGGTGGGGATCTGGAGGGTGGAGATGGAGGTGGTGGTAGTATTAGGGATTCGAGGGAGCGACAAAACTTTAGCCATGGTGGTAGCGGGGAGAGGTCGGGGATATGATGTGGATCCCACTACTGAGAAGTGGGCATAGTTGAGGGAACTAGAATATGATCTACTTATGGAATGGTAGAGGCTCTACTTATCTATAATTTTGATTTGCTATGGGTGCTCATTTTGATTGATGTCATCACAGTGTCTTAGAAAACATGGGGTACTACTTAGTTGATGAAATCGAAAAGAAGAAATGTTGACTTTATTTTCTAATAAAAACATGACTTTATTTTCTATTAAATAAAACTTTAAACCCTAAACTAAAACTTAAAACCTAAACCTTAAACTTAAACTAAATCGTAAATCTAAACTGGACCCTAAAACCTAAACCTAAACCCTAAAACCCTTAAACTTAAGAAACCCTTAAACCCTAAAACCCTAAACACTAAAACCTTAAAGTTTAAAGTTTGAAAGTTGCCTAAACTAAACTTCTAAACCTTTAAACACTAAACCCTACAACCTTAAACCTAAAACCTAAACCCCAAACCCTAAAACCCAAAACCCTAAAACTAAATAAAACCTAAAAATAACATAAATAAAAAAACTTAAACCTAAAGAAAATAAAATAAAATAAAACCTAAACCTAAACTTAAAAATAAAAATAAAATCTAAACTAAAATATAATAAATAAAACCTAAACATAGCTAAAAAATAAAATAAACCTAAAAAATTTAAAAACTAAATAAAATAAAAGCTAAACCTAAAATAAAAACTAAATAAAAAGCAATACAAAAAAAAATAAATCTAAAAATAAATAGAAAATAAAACCTAACCCTAAACAAAAAAAAAAAAACATAAACCTAAAATAAAAACAAAATAATCAAAATAGAATAAACCTAAACTAAAAATAAACTATAATAAAATAACTAAAACTTAAACCTAAACATAAAATAAACTAAACCTAAACGTAAACCTAAAGTAAATAAAATAAAATAAAATAAAAATAAACTAATTCTAAACCTAAACCTAAACTAAAAGATAAAACATTAAAATAAAGCTAAAATAAAAACCTAAAACCTAAACCTAAAAAATTAAAAAAAGAACAAAAACTTAAACCTAAGAATATCAAATAAAACCTAAACCTCAAAAATAAAATAAAAAATCAAATTATTAAAATAAATAAACCTAAAATTAATAAACTAAACTAAATAAAAAATAAAAATAAACCTAAATAAAAAATAAAATAAACTAAAATAAACTAAACCTAGATTAATAAAAAATAAAAATAAAACCTAAACCCTAAAACTAAAACCCTAAACCCTAAAACCTAAACCCTAAATCCTAAACCCTAAACTCTAACCCAACAACCCTAATCCAAACCCTAAACTAAATCCTAATCAGAACTAAACCCTAAACCTAAACTTAAACCCTAATCCTAAATTCTTAACCCTAAAGCCTAAACCCTAAACCCAAACCTAAACCTAAACTCTAATTACTAAAGTTAAATTAAACCTAATCTATAAACCCAACTATAAACTTAAACAACCTAAACCCTAAACCTAAACCTAAAACTAAACCTAAATTCAAATAAACCTAAACCCTAAACCTAAACCTAAACTAAAATCATAAACCCTAAAACACAAAATCCTAAACACTAAACCTTAAACCCTAAACCCTAAGTCCTAATCCCTAAACCTTAACCCTACACCTTAAACCCTAAACCCTAAACATAAACCTAAAGTAACTAAATAAATTTAAAAGTAAATTGAAACCCTAAAAGCTAATAAACCTGAACCCTAAGAATGTAAAACCTGATCGCAGAACCTCACCACAACTGCTGCCTAGATCTCATGGTGGAGGAAAAGGTGAGCAAATCCTGGGAGATATGGAGGTAAAGGTATGGAGGAGGAGTGATGGAGGTTACATCCATGGTGGTGGCGGAAGGAGAGATAAGGGATTTGATGATAGATCTCGTTACTCAAGAAGAAAGGGTGATTCTGATGGGAACTGGCAAAATTGAAGAATGCCAGATCCGATCTGCTGCTTATGGAACTGTGTCTTTATAGTAGAGACTGTTCTATTTATCTTGGGTTTTTGATTTGCTCTATGCGTGCTCATTTTTTATCTATGTCATTGCTTGTGCTTTAGAAAACTTGGTGTGGTACTTGGTTGATTAAGTTGAAAAGAAGAAATGTTAAATCTGAAGTTGTTCTCTGTTAATAAAAACCATAAACCTAAAACCCTAAATCCTAAACTAAAACATAAACCCTAAACCTAAAACTTAAACCCTAAACCCTAAACCCAAACACAAAATCCTAAAAACCCTAAACCTTAAACACTAAACCCTAAATCCTAAAACCTATAACCCTAAACCCTAAATTCTGAACCATAAACCTTAAACCATAAACCCTAAACCTTAAACTTGAAACACTAAAAACCCAAAAAGCTAAACTAAACCAAATAAAACCTAAAATAAAATAAATAAAAAACCTAAACCTAAATAAAATAATAAAATAAAATAAATAAAAACCTAAACTAAAACCTAAATCTAAACTTAAACCTAAAAATAAAATAAAATAATGATAAAAACTAAACTAAAATAAAATAAATAAAACTTGAACTAAACTAAATAAAATCTAAAAATAAAATGCCTAAATAAAATAAAATTAAACTAAAAAAAAAAATAAAATAAACCTAAAAAAATAAAATAAAAACCTAAACCTAAACCTATACTTAAAAAATAAACTAAAATAAATAGCCTAAACAAAAATAAATAAACTTAAAATAAATAAACCTAACTAAATAAAAATAAATATAAACTAAAATAAATAAAAAAATAAATTAAATAAATTTAAATCGAATTTAATTATTTTTCTAAAACCAAACCCTAAACACCTAAAAATCGTAACCCTAAATTCTAAACCCTAAACCCTAAGCCCTAAACCTTAAACCCTAAACTTTAAACCTGAAACTTACAACCCTAAACCCAAAGCCTAAAGCCTAATCCCTAAATTCTAAAACCCTAGGCCCTAAACCCTAAACCTTAGACCCTAAACCCAAACCCAAAACCTAAGACCATAAATCCTAAATCATAAACACTAAATCCTAAAACCCTAAACCCTAAACTAACACTAATCCTAAACTAAAAACTAAACCCTAAACCCTAAAAACCCTAAATGCTAAAGCCTAAACACTAAATCATAAACCCTAAGCCTTAACCTTAAACCCTAAACCTTAAACCATAATCCCCAATCATTTCACTTTGATTTATCTCCTCAATATGCAATTCATTAAACCATTAATTCCTTTTATTATGGGTGCTTTAGTTGGTTGACCATTATAAATTGATCAGGCAACGAATACAAAATCTCATTCTTTAGTGACTTGAATTCTTGTGAATTGAAAATTACCAAGAAACACTAAAGAAATGATATGAGAATTACTGCACATGCTAAGAATTGAATTTGAAAATTTCCTCCTTTGTTCATTACAAAATCCATGGGTATGATAATTTGATTGTTTCATTTTTCATCCTCACCTAAAAAAGAAAATCATATGAAACTTCTATTCCTAACCTTAGCCAACCATTATTAAATATCAAAAGCTACTAAAAAAAGAATTTTCTGAATGTTCCTAGTAAGGTTGTTTTTACCTATTACCTCTTCTATGCAATTGAAGGCTTCTAATGTGGACAATAATAGTTTTTCTAAACTTTTGATGTCAATTTAAAATGAAAATATTAATGTTATGCATCATTCAAATTCTATGGAGAATATGGTTGGTTCCTCATGATAATCAAGTTGCAAAATGAAATTATTTTGAAGTTCGTGATAATTTAAATTCTCAAAAAAGATTTGGTTTTGTCTAATAATTTGGGTAATGAAGAGGAAGGGTGTTCACACTTTCCTTTAAATAAATCTATTCTGCTCCCTCTTGCTATACCCAATGCTCATTTTCCTTTAAGAATTTCTAATATCTTGGAAGAAGGAGAACTCACTTCTATATAGAGACTTCCCAAAATCGTGACTAATGTTGCTAAATCCTTCTCAGATGATGATTATATGGGAAAAGAAAATGGTTTCCAAACTTGTCATGCTAATAAGAGAAAGAATGTTTAAAATTTCCCTCCCAAATTGTCAAAAATTACTAGATTTGTTGCAACCTACCTCTCCTCTCTTTATTAACCTTTTCTTAACCCCATTCTATTTCCTCATGTTTAATTTTCTTGTTTGGAATGTTAGAGGGATCGATACTCTCTCTATTCATAACTATATTAGAAATCTTTTTAGAGTTTATATATTTCTTTACTTATTATTCTAGAACCTCTTATTCATTCTAATAAAATTAACCATGCTACTAGAATGATCGATTTCAATAATTTTTCTAATGTTAAGAATAAGATTTGATGTTTTGGAATAATTTTGTTGACATTTCTATTCTTGATGATTTTCAATAGGTAATCAATGCCCAAATCTCTTAAGGTGATTATTGTGTTTTGGGCTCTTTTGTTTATGCATCTTGTAATAGATCTGAGAAATCTTCTTTGGGATAATTTGAGGAATTTTGCTACATTTGCCAATAAACCTTGGTTTGTTGGAGGGGATTTCAACATTATTTTATGCTCTTCTGAATAAAGTGTTGTTTGTTCTTCCAATATTCATTGCATGGAAGAATTTTACAATATGATCCTTGATTATAATTTGATTGATATTTGTTTTAGGCTTCTAATTATACTTGGTAAAACCTAGACTTTAGCAAAAGCTTTGATCAAATTCTTTAATACTCATTGGATTACTCAATGGCCTATTACTTATATAGATCATTTAAGTAACCTTGTTTGATCATGCTCTTCTTTTGGTTTCTATTAAAGATAATTATATATTAAAGAATTTCTCTCGATTTTAGAACATGTGGATTCGATATTAATGTTGACATCACTTTTGTAGTGAGTTCTCAACCTCCTCTTCTTAGACCTAAGGATCTTCTAGACACTAAGACTTCCTGTAAGACACTTTAGTGAAGTGAACTTATCCAAAATCTTAAGACATAGAAGGGTTAATCATATTTGACTATGCCTTATGAATTAAGGAGACTCGCCTACTCTATAGCCTAAATCTGACTTGTGTTCACCTTCTCAAACCAAACCTCAAATATAATTCAAATATAAAAATCCAAATTCAAATCCTAATCAAATTATTGAAGCCCATTATCAAATCAAAATCAAAATCCTTCATAAGAATGATTTATCTTATGGACTTATTTAGCCAAATCCAAATCAATCCAAATTCTAATTTTCTCAAAGATCAATTCAACCCTTCAATCAATTTATCAAATTCAAACTCAAACTTAACTTCAAATCATGATCCAAACCTAAATCCAAATCAAATTAAATCCAAATCCAAACTTTTAAGCCAATTTCATGGACTTAGCCAAGTTCAACCTAAAATAAATCCCCTTCAATCATCATTCAAGTTTTACATATAATTACAATCAAAACCATCAAGTAAATCATTCATATTAGAATTCAAAATCAAATGCAATTTTAGTCAAGTTTAAGCCAAAATTAAAAGAAATCATGATTTCAATGTTAAGTCACTAATATGTATAAAAAGAAAATGAGAATAACAAACAACAAATTTTAATTTAACATACACAATCCATTTGAAATCTAAAATGAACTACAAAGAGAGAGAGAGAGAGAGAGAGAGATTAAACTAATTGTAAACATCAAACAAAATTTATTCATTATTAAATCAAAATAAAACAATAAATAAATGTTATATATATAATATCAACCATTAAATCAAAATAATTAATTTATCAAATTATGAATCGATATTATCGAATTATTAATCATAATTAAAATTATCTTATTTTATACATAACTTATAAATTTTCATTCAATTATTTACTAAAGTTATTAAAATTTTGTAAAACTTTTAAAATCATTTATTTAAAAAAAATCAAGTTTCACCAAATTATTTAAAAAATTGAAAAGACAAAACTATTAAATGACCTACTTGCTAATTTATGTGATCATGACAACATATAAAAAAATGCAAAGAAAAAAGAAATAAAAGAACATGGGAGAAGTATGTAAGACAAAGTTGGCATCTCTCTCTCTCTCTCTCTCTCTCTCTACTCCTCTCTCTCTCTCTCTTAGCTAGCACACATACACACTAGAAAACAAAAAATGAGGCCGTCTCTCATCTCCTTTAGCAAGAGAAGCCAAAGCCCTCTTATTCCTACTTCACTTGAGAGCGGATCTCCCATCCCGTGGTCCTAAAAATAAAAATAAAAAAAAAAAAAATATCTCTGTACATCTCTTCCTCTGTTGACTAAAAGTTGAAAAACTAAATAAAACCTAAAAATAAAATAAATAAAGAAAACCAAAACCTAAATAAATAATAAAATAACATACTAAACTAAACCAAAAACTAAAATAAAATTAAATAAGAAATAAAAACTAAATTAAAATAAAATAAATAACATAAACTAAACTATTAATAAAAAAAACCAAAAATAAAACCTAATGAAACAAACCTAAATGTAAAATAAAAAAATAAAATAAAATAAGACCTAAATAAAACTTAAAGCTAAAAAAAACCTAAAAAATAAAAAAACTAAAATAAATAAAAATAAAACTTAAACTTAAACTAAAAAAATTAAACCTAAAATAAATAAAAAAATAAACCTAAACCTAAACTAATAAACTAAACTAAAATAAATAAAACCTAAAACAAACTTAAAATAAACCTAAGAATAAAAAACCTAAATAAAATAAAACTAATAAAACAAAAAACCTAAAATAAAATAAACTAAAACTAAAAAAAAATCCTAAACTTAAAAAAATAAAACCAAAAAAATAAAACCCATAAAATAAATAAAAATAAAAAACATAAACCCTAAACTAAAAAAAAACCTAAACCTAAAAAAAATGAAATAAACAAAATAAAATACATCTAAACCTAATCTAAAATAAACTAAACTAAAATAAATAAAACTTAAACCTAAACCTAAACCTAAAATAAACTAAAGATAAATTAAATCAAAACTAAAAAAATAAACCCTAAAAATAAACCTAAAATGAAAACCTAAATCTTAAACTTAAAAAAATAAAATAAAAACCTAAACCTAAAAATAAAAAATAAAAAATAAAACTTAAACCTTAAAAATAAAATAAAAATAAAACTCAACTAAAAAAATAAACCTAAACATAAACCTAAACTTAAAAAATAAACTAAAATGAAAGACTAAACAAAAAATAAATAAAGTAAAATAAATAAACTAAACTAAATAAAATAAAAAAAATAAAAAAAAATAAAAAAAATATAAAATAAAATAAAGTAAAATATATAAAAAAGAAACTAAATAAACCTAAACCTATTGCTTTACTTAATTTTTTTTTAAAAAACCAAACAATAAGCTAACCCTAAGCCCTAAACCCTAAACCATAAACCCTAAACCCTAAAAACCCAAAACCCTAAAGCCTAAACACAAATAAAACCCTAAACCCTAATCTAACCCTAAACCCTAAACTAAGCTAAACCTTAACAAACCTAAACACTAAACCCTAAAACCTAAAAAAGCTAGGCATATATGGTTTATTTTATGGTGGTTTAGAATTTAGGATTTTAGGTTTAGTTTAGGGTCAGGTTCATGTTGTAAGTTTAGGTTTAGTTTAGTTTGGGTTTATTTTAAAAATAAAATTAAGTAAATCAATAGGTTTAGGTTTATTTAGTTTATTTAGTTTATGTTTTATTTATATTAGTTTATTTTATTTTTTATTTTTATTTATGTTAATTTTTTAATTTTTATTTAGTTTGGTTTATTTATTTTAGGTTATTTATCTTAGTTTAAGTTTTTTTTATTTTTATTTTTTAGGTTTAGGTTTACTTTTAGTTTATTTATTTTAATTTACATTTTATTTTATTTTTAGTTTTTTTATTTTAGGTTTAGTTTTATTTTATTTTTTAGGTTTAGGTTTTTTTATTTGGTTTTTTTCATTTTTTTTTAGTTTAGTTTAGATACTTTATATTTTATTTTATTTTAGGTTTTGGTTTAGTTTATTTTGGTTTAGTTAGGTTTTATTTATTTTAGTTTATTTATTTTAGTTTAGGTTTAGTTTATTTTTTTTTGTTTATTATTTAGTTCCCTTAGTTTGGGTTTAGGTTTTATTTTTTTATTTATTTTATGTTTTATTTTAAGTTTATAGTAGTTTATTTTATATTTTAGATTTTATTTTATTTAGGTTTATTTTATTTTTGTTTAGTTTATTTTTATTTTATTTTTAAGTTTTATTTGTTATTTTATATTATTTTGGTTTCAAAATGGTTTTATTTTATTTTATTTTATTTTATTTAGGTTTAGGTTTTTTTATTTATTTTACTTTAAGTTTAGGTTGTAATTTAGGTTTTATTTTATTTTATTTATTTTTATTTAGTTTAAAATTTATTTTATTTTAGATTTTGGTTTTAGGTTTTATGGTCATGGTTTTAAGGTTTAGGGTTTAGGGTTTAGGGTTCTGCTTTAGGGTTTATTGTAGGTCAGGTTTTAGGTTAGGGTAGGCACTTAGGTTTAGGATATAGATTTAGTTTAGGTTTACTCATTAGGTTAAGTTTTTCTTTTTATCTGATTTTTTTTTTTATTTTTTTATTTTTTTAAAATTAAACCTTAGTATTTATAGTTTATTTTTTATTTACTTTATTTTATTTTTGAGGTTTAAGTTTTAGGTTTTATATTTATTTTAGGCATTATTTTTTAGTTTAGGTTTAGGTTCATCTGTTAATTTTTATTTAGTTTATGTTTTGTTTTAGGTTTAATTATTTTTAGTTTAGTTCTTTAGTTTAGTTTGTTTATTTTATTTTATTAGGTTTTGGTTTTTTTTTAGATGGTTATTTTATTTTCTTATGTATTTTAAGTTAATTTTTAGGTTTAGGTTTTCTTAGTTTTTTATTTAGTTTTATTTGGTTTAGTTTTATTTTATTTTAGTTTTTTTATTTTTTTTATTGTAGTTTAGGTTTTTATTTATTTTATTTTAGTTTAGTTATTTTTTAGTTTTAGGTTTAGATTTAGGTTTTAGTTTATGTTTTTATTTTATTTTATTATTTAATTTTGGTTTAGGATTTTTTATTTATTTTGTTTTTAGGTTCATTTTGTTTAGGTTTGGGTTAACTCTGGGTTTAGGGTTTATACATTTATTTATAATTTTAGGTTTCTTAGGTTTTATTTTTAGTTTAAGTTTAAGTTTATTTTGCTTATTTTATTTTGTTTTTTGTTTTGGTTTAAAGTTTTACTATTTAGCTAGGTTTTATTTATTTTAGTTTAGCTAGTTTATTTTATTTTCTTTATTTTATTTTTATTTTTTTTCAAGTTTTATTTTAGTTTAGTTTAGATTTTATTTTTTTATTTATTTTTAGGTTTTTTTATGTTTACTTTTAGATTTTATATTTATTTTATTTATTTAGTTTATTTTATTTTAGTAGTTTTATTTTATTTAGGTTTATTCAGCTTTATTTTATTTTAGATTTTATGTATTTATATTTAGTTTTATTTATTAAAATATTTAGGAGGAGTAAGTTTATTTTATTTATTTATTTATTTTTAGGTTTTATTTATTTTATATTAGGTTTATTTTTTTTTTATATTAAGATAGTAGTGGTCCAGGGTTAGATAGGTTAATTATTTAGAGTAGAATCAGGATAGGTAGGTAGGTTTAGTGAGTTAAAGATTGGATAGTTTTGGGCTCAGGGTAGGGATGATGGATTTGGTATAAGATTAAGGAGGTTTTGGGTTAGGGTCAAATTTTGTTTGTGTGGTTTAGGGTTTAGGGTCTACATTTAGGTTTATGATTTGAGGTTTAGGATTTAGTTTTGTTTAAGTATTTTTTTTAAAATTATAAACTAGTAGATTTAGGTTTTTGTTTGTGTATTTAGTTTATTTTTATTTATTTGTTATTTTATTTTTATTTTTCCCAGTTTATTTTATTTTATTTAGTTTATTCTGCTTATTTTAAACAACTTATTTTAGTTGGTTTTTATTTCATTATTTTTTTAGGTTTTGGATTAGGTTTATGTTTATTTTTCATTTAGTTTTATTTTTATTTTATTTTTTAAGTTAAAGTTTTATTTTTTTTATTTTTAGGTTTAGGTTTAGGTTTTTATTTTATTTTTTTTTATTTAGGTTTTAGGATTTTATTTTAGGTTCTATTTCAAGTTTTATCTTTTAGTTTAGGTTTAGGCTTATTTTTCATTTATTTTATTTAGTTTAAGTTTAGGTTTAGTTTATTTAAGGTTTAGGTTTAGGTTTTATTTATTTAGTACAGTTTATTATAGTTTAGGTTTTAGTTTTTCTTTTGGTTTAGGTTCTTCTTTCTAGTTTAAGGTTTAAGTTTTATTTTTATTTATTTTGTGAGACACTATAGCACCCAAGAGGTGAATTGGGTAATATTAAAATTTTCAAAACTTAAATTTTAATTTTTAAATAGAAAATTAGATTTTGATTTTATAATGATAAGATATAATTCTAAATGCAGCAAAATAAAAATACAATAAAGTAAATAGAGACAAGAGGCACACGATTTTTACGTGGTTCAAACCCCAAACTTTACGCCCACTTCTAGCCACCCCTGCTAGAATCCACTAAATGAAAATGATTTACAAAAGTACTCTCCTATAACGGGCAAGTACAACCCCTACAACAATATGTACTCCTACAAAGGGAGTACAACCCCAAAATAAATTTTACAACAAAAAAAATACAAAATAATAAATTTTGATAAAGTAAATCTCTACAAATATATCAAGAAATCAAATTCAAAAGTGATCTCACAACTTATAAATGATCACTTTACAACTCAAAAAAATTTGGCAAGCAAAATGCTCACTTAATAAAAATAAATATCTTAAAGTGATCTTACTAGATGTTTAAGTTATTATAATTTGTAGAATAATACAAAATGATTTCAAAATAAATTCACAATATTCTTTTCATGATAAGATAAATTTCAGCAAGGAGTAATATTTTTTTTAACCAAAAGATTCTTTCAATTAATGCTAATGATCACAAAATAAAAAAAATAAGTATATGATAGATCTAAGTTGGCTAGTAAGCTTTCAATTAAAAGAGAGATCTAGCAAATATGAAAATAATTTCAGCACAATAATTTATTTTAAAATGCTTAAAATAGATCTAAGAATAAATGATCTTTCAAAATAAGACCAAAGAAGAAATATTTCAAGAAACCAAAAGAAATTTGTAGGAAGCTAAAATTTCAACAAGTTGAAATAGATCCTACAAATTATCACAAGAGTTTTCACCAAAAAAAAATGATTGAGAAACTTTGATGTGAAAACCAATGTTCAAAGACTAATCCACCAAAAGTATAAATTAGAAAGAAGAAATAGATGGTGAAAATAGCATGAACAACTAAGAAGTATTAAGATCAAGAAAACAAACTCAAGTAATTTAAAAGGCTTGCTTAGTTGAAGATGTTGAAGCTTCCAAACCAAGGATTTGATCTTGCAATATTTGGAGAACACTTGGAAGAACATTTAAGAGATTTTCTCTTAGATTTGCTGGAGAGATTTTGAATTTTGAATGAGGGATGCTTTCATGAAGAGAATGAGGGCTATTTATAGGCAAGAAGGTCATTTAAAATTATTTCAAAGAAATATATTATACAACCTCATGCTATCATGTGATAATTTAATATTCAATAAAATATAATTTATATTAAACAAATATTAAATTTAGCAGCAAAATTGGCTATTCACATGGGAAAGTCAAAAGTAATCAAATGTAGCTCTTAATATATTCAAAGCATGTAGCATGCATCCATTATTAAAATCAGTAATGTTTAAAAATCATAATAAATTCAATTTTAATGCAAAGTGGGTCATGTAACCACTTATTTTAAAGGAAAAAATCCAAGGAATCCGATGGAGATAAAATCAGATATGAATTCTTTGATTAAACAATGACTTTGGCTAAAATACAAAATTTTATATATTTTTGTTAATTTTGACATGTGATATTTAAAAATTATGATATAATTTATATATAATCATAAATATGTTAGTTATCATATAACCAGCAAATTAAATTAAAATACCTAATTATATTAAGTAAATAAAATAATTATACTTAATAGTTATGATCATTTATTACTTTGACAATTTTATTGCTATGTAGAAAAACATATAATTGAATGTTAATTAAATAAAGATTTATATAAATTAACCTCATTAAAATAGTATGTTAGGTTGTGAGCAAATTGATTCATGCCAAAGAACTCATATGAATAGTCATATAACCTAAAATCATGAGCTTCACATTATCCCTTTCATTCTTTTATTCTTGCAATTTCTTCTAACAATTTGTGAGATGTATTGGATATGTAATTAGCAATTGATATATCTGAAACACATAAAATATTCATTAGAACATCCAAGCATTTGTTTGTTATCATCAAAATTAATCAAATTGAACATGAGGCTAATTAAGCCAACAATCTCCCCTTTTGATGATGACAAACTAATGTTGGGTATTGATTTTGATGAAGGTGCAAATTGACCTTTCATCATAGTTTTGAAAGAAATTCTATTAAAAAAATTTATGCATATGAGATGAATAATGTTGCTCCCCTAAATGTATGCATTAAATAGACTTAATATTAACCAACATTTTACTCTTCTCCCCTTTTGACAACATCAAAAGTGAGAACAAACTACATACAATTTTAAATATTAGGATCTAACATTCCAAGCATGCATCTTAAAGTACAAAACGTTCTTACGGTAAGGGTTTTGTAAAATATCTCAATTTGTAAATCGGTGCTAATAAAATTAATATTAACATCACCTTTCAAAACATGATCCCTAATAAAATGATGTCTAATTTCTATATGCTTGGTTAGAGTCTTTGGATAGGATTTTTAGTTAAACTAATAGCACTAGTATTGTCACATTGAACTAGAATGTGATCTTGCTTAATACCAAAATCTTCTAATTGTTGCTTTAACCAAAGGACGAGCAACTACTCGGCGACTATGTACTCACTCGGTGGATAAAGCTACAATTTTGTTTCCTAGATGACCAAGACACAAGTGATGATCCTAAAAAATGACATATGCCAGATGTGCTTTTTTATCTACTTTGCATCCTGCAAAATCAGCATCGAATAAATCAAATCACATGATAAAGAATTTTTAAGATACCATAAACCTAACCTAGTAGTGCCTATCAAATACCGAAGATACGCTGCTATTAAATGAGATTCTTTTGGGTTGGCCTGAGCACACAAAAAATAGCAAACATAATATCAGGCCTACTAGCAGCAAGGTATAAAAGTGAACCTATCATACTCTATAAAGTTTTTGATCAACATTTTCCTAATTCATCTAAATCCAATTTTATAGATGGGCTCATAGGAGTTTTACTAGATTTAAATCTTTTCATGTCAAACCTCTCAAGCAATTCATTTATATACTTAGTTTGATAGATGAATGTGCCATTTTCTTGTTGCTTCACTTGAAGACCTAAGAAAAAATTAAGTTCTCCCATCATACTCATTTCAAACTCTTTAGACATCAAAGATGAGAACTCATGGCATAAAGATTCATTTGTACTTCCAAATAATATATCATCTACATACACTTGTACCACAATCAAATCATCATCTATGCTCTTAAGGAATAAAGTGGTATCTACTCTCTTTCTAAATCCATGATCTATCAAAAGTTACTTAACCTATCATACCAAGCACGAGGAGCTTTTAAACCATATAAGGCTTTCTTTAATTTATACACATGATTTGGAAAATCAAGGCTCTCAAATCCGTTGCTCTACAAATACATTTTGGTCAATAAATCCATTCAAAATGCACTTTTGACATCCATTTGAAAAAGTTTAAAATTTCTAAAACAAGCATAAGCAAGGAGTAACGATAGCTTCTAGTCTTGCTTCTGGGCAAAAGATTCTTCAAAATCTATACCTTCAACTTGTGAGTACCCTTGTGCAACTAACCTAGCTTTATTTCTAATAATACAACTGAATCATCTAGCTTATTCCTAAAGATCCATTTTGTTCCAATGACATTTTGATCTTGGGGTCTTGGGACTAATTCCCAAACATCATTTCTTACAAATTGATTCAACTCCTCTTCCATAGCAATAATCCAAAATTATCATTTAATGCTTCTTCTAAATTTTAGGTTCAACCTCGGATAAAATCGAATGATCTACAACTTCTCTACTATGTCTTCTAGTCATAACTCCTTTTGAAGGATCCTATAATTAGTTCCTTTGGATGATTTTATTATATTTCCATTCTTTAGGCAATGAATCATCCATATTATCTTCTAAAGATATTTTCTTAAAGTTATCAATCTCTTCATCAATCACTTCATTTCTAATAGGATCAATCAAATTTTCATCAAAATAACATGTATTGATTCTTCTACAATCATTTTTCTTTTATTGTAAACTCTATAAGCTCTACTAGAAAGAGAGTATCCTAAGAAAATACCATCATCGATTTGCAATCAAACTTACCTAAATGATCTTTTCCATTATTCAAAATAAAGCATTTACATCCAAATACATGAAAGTGTTCAATCTTAGGCTTCTTTCCAAAAAACAATTCATAGGGTGTCTTCTTCAAAATTGGTCTAAAATAGATCCTATTCATTACATAACATGCATTATTCGCTTACGCCCAAAATATTTTGGCAATTTATACTCATCAAGCATAGATCTACTTAATTCAATTAATATTCTATTTTTTCTCTCTACTACTCCATTTTGTTGGGGAGTTCTAGGTGCAGAAAAATTATGTCTAATCCCATGTTCATCACAAAATCCTCAAATAATTTATTTTCAAATTAGCCACCATGATCGGTTTGAACCCTATTAATCAAAAGGCCTTGTTCTCTTTGAATATATTTAGAAAACTTTCTAAACTCACCAAAAACATCATCCTTGTAAGTTACAAATAAGACCCAAGTATATCTAGAGAAATCATCAACAATCACAAAATGATAATTTTTTCCAAGCTAGTGGTGCTAATAGGACCAAATAAATCCATGTGTAATAATTCTAGAGGTCTAGAAGTAGAAACAATATTTTACTTTTAAATGAGCTTCTAGAATGTTTACCATGAATACATGCATCACAAACATAGTTTGAATGAAAATTTAATTTAGGCAAACCAACTACTAAATCAAGTTTAGCAATTTTATTAAGTGTGTGCATGTTAATATGACATAGTCTCCTATGCCATAACCATATATCATCATGAGTGCTTTTAAAACAAAGTAAGTTTAAATTTACATCATGAAAGCTATCTAAATCAATGACATAAATATTTTTGTATCTTTTTCCTACTAGCAAAACATTTTCATTATTTTTATAATGCAATATGATGCATGGAATACTACATTCAAACCTTTATCACATAATTGACTAATAGAAATTAAATTATGTTTTAATCCTTCTACTAGAAAAACTTTATCTAAAGTGATAGAATTCTTACAAATAGAACCAATGCCAATGATTTTCCCTTGCATTATCTCCATATGTAACAAATCCTCCATCACTTGATTCTAAAGTTGTGAATTTATCTTTATCTCCGTCATATGTCTTGAACATCCACTGTCCAAGTACCACATGCCTTCTTTGATTTTGCTTTGAAGGCATTCCTACAAAATAAACTCACATGTTAACTTTTGGAACCCAAACATGTTTGGGTCCACATTCTAAATTTGAAGTAAGATATTTAGCATGCATGGTTTGTGTAGTGCTTGTACCTTTTGGTACCCATACATAAGATGATTGCTTAGTATTTTGTATTTTACGTGCATAGCAATCAAATGAAATATGCCCTTTTTTTATATAGTTGCACCAAACATTAGTGTTTGCATATGATTTAGAATGATAATTATAAGATATATGAGTGGGATGTGTATGATGCAAATAATTTTTATTAAATGTTTTCTTGATGAAGTATTATAATGAACTTGTGATTTTAAACATAATTCTAATCTTGCTTTTAATAAGATATTCTCTCTTTCAAGTTTACAACTAAGGAACAATTTAATAAAAAGTATTTTTACTTTTTAAATTATCACATTCATTTTTAAATCACAAAATGCATATCTAAATTTTTATGTTCTTTTCTAAGGTTTTGTATTTTCTTTTTAATTTTTTATATTCAATAACTAAATCATTAAAAGCATCATCTAATTCATCATAAGATATATCATTACATACCTCTTGAGAATCTAAGTCAAATTCTCCATTTGCCATAAGACATATGTTGACCTCTTCATCCGATGAGCTAACTTGATTCATTTGAATCTGGATTGGCCCATAAAGTCTTCTTCTTCTTATGGTACTTTTCTCCTTCATATTTTTCTTTTGTTTACATCAATTTCTTTTTCTTTGATTCAATAAGTTCGGACAATCACCTCTTATGTGTCCGGGCTTTTTTTTAATGATAGCAAATGATCCCTTCACTGTAGGAAATTTCTTAGTTTGAAATTTATAATTTTAGATTTTTATACCTTTGATTCTTCTTCCTTAGCAAGTTCCCAAGCCTTTTGGAAAGCATGACCACCTCATCACAATCACCATCCAGCTTGAGGTGTTATGCTCATCACTATCATCAACTTGTAGTGCAATGGCTTTTCCTTTCTCCTTCTCCTTTTTTGAGTTATCCATCTTATCCCTTTGAGCAATAACTGTTCATGTGCTATCAAAGAACCCAAAAGCTGATCAAGTGGATAAGTAGATAAATCTTTAGCTTCACTAATCATTACTTTAGCTTCCCATTCTTTTGGAAGACATCTAAGAATCTTATAAACTAAGTCTTGATTCCTATATGTTTTTCCAAGAGAATGTAATGTGTTAATTATTTTCATAAATCTAGTATACATATCGAAATAGATTGAAGGAGACATATGAAATAACTCATAATCATGAACAAGTCTATTTATGTGAGCATCTCTAACTTCACTAGTTCCTTCATAAGTTATAATAAGTTTATCCCATATTTCTTTTGCGTACTTAACATAGAAATTTTCATGTAATCATCGGTAATAAAGCACAATGTAAAGTGTTACAAGCCCTAGCATTTAATTCATCAAGTTCTCTTTCATATAGACCATTCCTCAAAAGGTTTTTCTACTTTAATGCCATTTACTTCTGGTGTATGATATTGATGTGTCAACATATACCACATGCGTGCATCTTGACCTCTTAAGAATGTACTAATTCTATTTTTCCAATAATCAAATGGTACACTATCTAAAAGTGGAGGTCTATGAGTGGATTGTCCCTCCATGAACCCTTTGAAACCTTGTGCCATAGTGAAAAGATTTACTCTTGGATGTTAAGCCAATAAAAGAGCCTAGGCTCACGATACCAATGTGAGACACTATAGCACCCAAGAGGGGGTGTAATATTAAAATTTTCAAAACTTAAATTTTAATTTTAAATAGAAAATTAGATTTTGATTTTATAATGATAAGATATAATTCTAAATGCGCAAAAAATAAAAATACAATAAAGTAAATAGAGACAAGAGGCACACGATTTTTTGGTTCTACCAAAACGCCTACGTCCGCTAGCCACCCTGGCTAGGAATCCACTAAATGAAAAATGATTTACAAAAGTACTCTCCTATAGCAGGCAAGTACAACCTACAACAATATGTACTCTCCTACAAAGGTAAATAAATTTTACAACACAAAAAAATACAAAATAATAAATTTTGATAAAGTAAATCTCTCACAAATATACCAAGAAATTCAAAAGTGATCTCACAACTTATAAATGATCACTTTACAACTCAAAAAAATTTGGCAAGCAAAATGCTCACTTAATAAAAATAAATATCTTAAAGTGATCTTACTAGATGTTTAAGTTATTATAATTTGTAGAATAATACAAAATGATTTCAAAATAAATTCACAATATTCTTTTTCATGATAAGATAAATTTCAGCAAGGAGTAATTTTTTTAACCAAAAGATTCTTTCAATTAATGCTAATGATCACAAAATAAAAAAAATAAGTATATGATAGATCTAAGTTGGCTAGTAAGCTTTAATTAAAAGAGATCTAGAAAATATGAAAATAATTTCAGCACAATAATTTATTTTAAAATGCTTAAAATAGATCTAAGAATAAATGATCTTTCAAAATAAGACCAAAGAAGAAATATTTCAAGAAACCAAAAGAAATTTGTAGGAAGCTAAAAATTTCAGCAAGTTGAAATAGATCCTACAAATTATCACAAGAGTTTTCACCAAAAAAATGATTGAGAACTTTGATGTGAAAACCAATGTTCAAAGACTAATCCACCAAAAGTATAAATTAGAAAGAAGAAATAGATGGTGAAAATAGCATGAACAACTAAGAAGTATTAAGATCAAGAAAACAAACTCAAGTAATTTAAAAGGCTTGCTTAGTTGAAGATGTTGAAGCTTCCAAACCAAGGATTTGATCTTGCAATATTTGGAGAACACTTGGAAGAACATTTAAGAGATTTTCTCTTAGATTTGCTGGAGAGATTTTGAATTTTGAATGAGGGATGCTTTCATGAAGAGAATGAGGGCTATTTATAGGCAAGAAGGTCATTTAAAAATTATTTCAAAGAAATATATTATACAACCTCATGCTATCATGTGATAATTTAATATTCAATAAAAATATAATTTATATTAAACAAATATTAAATTTAGCAGCAAAAATTCGGCTATTCACATGGGAAAGTCAAAAGTAATCAAATGTAGCTCTTAATATATTCAAAGCATGTAGCATGCATCCATTATTAAAAATCAAGTAATGTTTAAAAATCATAATAAATTCAATTTTAATGCAAAGTGGGTCATGTAACCACTTATTTTAAAGGAAAAAATCCAAGGAATCCGATGGAGATAAAATCAGATATGAATTCTTTGATTAAACAATGACTTTGGCTAAAATACAAAATTTTATATATTTTTGTTAATTTTGACATGTGATATTTAAAATTATGATATAATTTATATATAATCATAAATATGTTAGTTATCATATAACCAGTAAATTAAATTAAAATACCTAATTATATTAAGTAAATAAAATAATTATACTTAATAGTTATGATCATTTATTACTTTGACAATTTTATTGCTATGTAGAAAAAACATATAATTGAATGTTAATTAAATAAAGATTTATACAAATTAACCTCATTAAAATAGTATGTTAGGTTGTGAGCAAATTGATTCATGCCAAAGAACTCATATGAATAGTCATATAACCTAAAATCATGAGCTTCACATTATCCCTTTCATTCTTTTATTCTTGCAATTTCTTCTAACAATTTGTGAGATGTATTGGATATGTAATTAGCAATTGATATATCTGAAACACATAAAATATTCATTAGAACATCCAAGCATTTGTTTGTTATCATCAAAATTAATCAAATTGAACATGAGGCTAATTAAGCCAACAATCTCCCCTTTGATGATGACAAACTAATGTTGGGTATTGATTTTGATGAAGGTGCAAATTGACCTTTCATCATAGTTTTGAAAGAAATTCTATTTAAAAAAATTATGCATATGAGATGAATAATGTTGCTCCCCTAAATGTATGCATTAAATAGACTTAATATTAACCAACATTTTACTCTTCTCCCCTTTTGACAACATCAAAAGTGAGAACAAACTACATACAATTTTAAATATTAGGATCTAACATTCCAAGCATGTCTTAAAGTACAAAAATTCTTAGTAAGGGTTTTGTAAAATATCTGCAATTTGTAAATCGATGCTAATAAAATTAATATTAACATCACCTTTCAAAACATGATCCCAATAAAATGATGTCTAATTTCTATATGCTTGGTTAGAGTCTTTGGATAGGATTTTAGTTAAACTAATACTAGTATTATCACATTGAACTAGAATGTGATCTTGCTTAATACCAAAATCTTCTAATTGTTGCTTAACCAAAGGACTACAACTACCTATGTACTATCGGGTGGATAAAGCTACATTTTGTTTCCTAGATGACCAAGACACAAGTGATGATCCAAAAATGACATATGCGATGTGCTTTTTTCTATACTTTGCATCTATCAGCTAATAAGCAATCAAATCACATGATAAAGAATTTTTTGGGATACCATAAACTAACCTAGTAGTTCTATCAAATCGAAAGATCTTTGCTATTAAATGAGATTCTTTCGGGTTGGCAAAAGCGAAACACAAACAAATAAACATAATATCGTACTAGCGACAAGGTATAAAAGTGAACCTATCATACTCTATAAAGTTTTGATCAATGATTTTCTAATTCATCTAAATCCAATTTTATAGATGGGCTCATAGAGTTTTACTAGATTTAAATCTTTTCATGTCAAACCTCTCAAGCAATTCATTTATATACTTAGTTTGACAGATGAATGTGCCATTTTCTTGTTGCTTCACTTGAAGACCTAAGAAAAATTAAGTTCTCCCATCATACTCATTTCAAACTCTTTAGACATCAAAGATGAGAACTCATGGCATAAAGATTCATTTGTACTTCCAAATAATATATCATCTACATACACTTGTACAATCAAATCATCATCTATGCTCTTAGGAATAAAGTGGTATCTCTCTCTTTTAAATCCATGATCTATCAAAAGTTAACTTTATCATACCATACGAGCTGTTTTAAACCATATAAGGCTTTCTTTAATTTATACACATGATTTGGAAAATCAAGGCTCTCAAATAGGTGGTTGCTCTACAAATACATTTTGGTCAATAAATCCATTCAAAAATGCACTTTTGACATCCATTTGAAAAGTTTAAAATTTCTAAAACAAGCATAAGCAAGGTAACGATAGCTTCTAGTCTTGCTACGGGTTAAGATTCTTCAAAATCTATACCTTCAACTTGTGAGTACCCTTGTGCAACTAACTAGCTTTATTTCTAATAATACTTGAATCATCTAGCTTGTTCTAAAGATCCATTTTGTTCCAATGACATTTTGATCTTGGGGCCTTGGGACTAATTCCCAAACATCATTTCTTACAAATTGATTTAACTCCTCTTCCATAGCAATAATCCAAAATTATCATTTAATGCTTCTAAATTTTTTGGGTTCAACCTCAGATAAAAATCTTGAATGATCTACAACTTCTCTACTATGCCTTCTAGTCATAACTCCTTTTGAAGGATCCCTATAATTAGTTCCTTTGGATGATTTTTATTATATTTCCATTCTTTAGGCAATGAATCATCCATATTATCTTCTAAAGATATTTTCTTAAAGTTATCAATCTCTTCATCAATCACTTCATTTCTAATAGGATCAATCAAATTTTCATCAAAAATAACATGTATTGATTCTTCTACAATCATTTTTCTTTTATTGTAAACTCTATAAGCTCTACTAGAAAGAGAGTATCCTAAGAAAATACCATCATCGATTTGCAATCAAACTTACCTAAATGATCTTTTCCATTATTCAAAATAAAGCATTTACATCCAATATATGAAAGTGTTCAATCTTAGGCTTCTTTCCAAAAAACAATTCATAGGTGTCTTCTTCAAAATTGGTCTAAAATAGATCCTATTCATTACATAACATAGATTTTATACTTAAAAATATTTTGGCAATTTATACTCATCAAGCATAGATCTACTTAATTCAATTAATATTCTATTTTTCTCTCTACTACTCCATTTTGTTGGGGAGTTCTAGGTGCAGAAAAATTATGTCTAATCCCATGTTCATCACAAAATCCTCAAATAATTTATTTTCAAATTGCCACCATGATCAGTTTGAACCCCATTAATCAAAAGGCCTTGTTCTCTTTGAATATATTTAGAAAACTTTCTAAACTCACCAAAAAACATCATCCTTGTAAGTTACAAATAAGACCCAAGTATATCTGAAATCATCAACAATCACAAAACCATAATTTTTCCACCTAAGCTAGTGGTGCTAATAGGACCAAATAAATCCATGTGTAATAATTCTAGAGGTCTAGAAGTAAACAATATTTTTACTTTTAAATGAGCTTCTAGAATGTTTACCATGAATACATGCATCACAAACATAGTTTGAATGAAAATTTAATTTAGGCAAACCAACTACTACTAAATCAAGTTTAGCAATTTTATTAAGTGTGTGCATGTTAATATGACATAGTCTTATGCCATAACCATATATCATCATGAGTGCTTTTAAAACAAAGTAAGTTTAAATTTACATCATGAAAGCTATCTAAATCAATGACATAAATATTTTTGTATCTTTTCCTACTAGCAAAACATTTTCATTATTTTTTTATAATGCAATATGATGCATGGAATACTACATTCAAACCTTTATCACATAATTGACTAATAGAAATTAAATTATGTTTTAATCCTTCTACTAGAAAAACTTTATCTAAAGTGATAGAATTCTTACAAATAGAACCAATGCCAATGATTTTTCCCTTAGCATTATCTCCATATGTAACAAATCCTCCATCACTTGATTCTAAAGTTGTGAATTTATCTTTATCTCGTCATATGTCTTGAACATCCAGTCCAGTACCACATGCCTTCTTTGATTTTGCTTTGAAGGCATTCCTACAAAATAAACTCACATGTTAACTTTTGGAACCCAAACATGTTTGGGTCCACATTCTAAATTTGAAGTAAGATATTTAGCATGCATGGTTTGTGTAGTGTTTTGTACCTTTTGGTACCCATACATAAGATGATTGCTTAGTATTTTGTATTTTTGCATAGCAATCAAATGAAATATGCCCTTTTATTGCAATAGTTGCACCAAACATTAGTGTTTGCATATGATTTAGAATGATAATTATAAGATATATGAGTGGGATGTGTATGATGCAAATAATTTTTATTAAATGTTTTCTTGATGAAGTATTATAATGAACTTGTGATTTTAAACATAATTCTAATCTTGCTTTTAATAAGATATTCTCTCTTTCAAGTTTACCTACAACAGGAACAATTTAATAAAAGTATTTTTACTTTTAAATTATCACATTCATTTTTTAAATCACAAAAATGCATATCTAAATTTTTTATGTTCTTTTCTAAGGTTTTGTATTTTCTTTTTAATTTTTATATTCAATAACTAAATCATTAAAAGCATCATCTAATTCATCATAAGATATATCATTACATACCTCTTGAGAATCTAAGTCAAATTCTCCATTTGCCATAAGACATATGTTGACCTCTTCATCGATGAGCTAGTACTTGATTCATTTGAATGGATTGGCATAAAAGTCTTCTTCTTCTTATGGTACTTTTCTCCTTCATATTTTTTCTTTTGTTTACATCAATTTCTTTTTTCTTTGATTCAATAAGTTGGACAATCACCTCTTATGTGTCAGCTTTTTTTACAATGATAGCAAATGATCCCTTCACATTGGAAATTTCTTAGTTTGAAATTTATAATTTTAGATTTTTATACCTTTGATTCTTCTTCCTTAGCAAGTTCCCAAGCCTTTTGGAAAGCATGACCACCTCATCACAATCACCATCGAGCTTGAGGTGTTATGCTCATCATCATCAACTTGTAGTGCAATGGCTTTTCCTTTCTCCTTCTCCTTTTTTTTTGAGTTATCCATCTTATCCCTTTGAGCAATAACCTTCATGTGCTATCAAAGAACCCAAAAGCTGATCAAGTGGATAAGTAGATAAATCTTTAGCTTCACTAATAGTTACTTTAGCTTCCCATTCTTTTGGAAGACATCTAAGAATCTTATAAACTAAGTCTTGATTCTATATGTTTTCCAAGAGAATGTAATGTGTTAATTATTTTCATAAATCTAGTATACATATCAAATAGATTAAGGAGACATATGAAATAACTCATAATCATGAACAAGTCTATTTATGTGAGCATCTCTAACTTCACTAGTTCCCTAAGTTATAATAAGTTTATCCCATATTTCTTTTGGTACTTAACATAGAAATTTTCATGTAATCATCAGGTAATAAAGCACAATGTAAAGTGTTACAAGCCCTAGCATTTAATTCATCAAGTTCTCTTTTTTATAGACCATTCCTCAAAAGGTTTTTCTACTTTAATGCCATTTACTTCTCGTGGGTGTATGATATTGATGTGTCAACATATACCACATCGTGCATCTTGACCTCTTAAGAATGTACTAATTCTATTTTTCCAATAATCAAATGGTACACTATCTAAAAGTGGAGGTCTATGAGTGGATTGTCCCTCAGTAATGAACCCTGTGAAACCTTGTGCCATAGTGAAAAGATTTACTCTTGGATGTTAAACCAATAAAGAGCTGAGGCTCGATACATTGAGACACTATAGCACCCAAGAGGGGGGAATTTGGGTAATATTAAAATTTTCAAAACTTAAATTTTAATTTTTAAATAGAAAATTAGATTTTGATTTTATAATGATAAGATATAATTCTAAATAGCAAAAATAAAAATACAATAAAGTAAATAGAGACAAGAGGCACACGATTTTTGGTTTAAACCCCAAAGCGGCCTTTAGCCACCGCTAGGAATCCACTAAATGAAAAATGATTTACAAAAGTACTCTTTTTAAAGTACAACCCCTACAACAATATGTACTCTCCTACAAGGGAGTACAACCCCAAAATAAATTTTACAACACAAAAAAAAATACAAAATAATAAATTTTGATAAAGTAAATCTCTCACAAATATATCAAGAAATCAAATTCAAAAGTGATCTCACAACTTATAAATGATCACTTTACAACTCAAAAATTTGGCAAACAAAATGCTCACTTAATAAAAATAAATATCTTAAAGTGATCTTACTAGGATGTTTAAGTTATTATAATTTGTAGAATAATACAAAATGATTTCAAAATAAATTCACAATATTCTTTTCATGATAAGATAAATTTCAGCAAGGAGTAATTTTTTTTTTTAACCAAAAGATTCTTTCAATTAATGCTAATGATCACAAAATAAAAAAATAAGTATATGATAGATCTAAGTTGGCTAGTAAGCTTTCAATTAAAAGAGAGATCTAGAAAATATGAAAATAATTTCACAATAATTTATTTTAAAATGCTTAAATAGATCAGAATAAATGATCTTTCAAAATAAGACCAAAGAAGAAATATTTCAAGAAACCAAAAGAAATTTGTAGAAGCTAAAGATTTAAGTTGAAATATATCCTACAAATTATCACAAGAGTTTTCACCAAAAAAAAATGATTGAGAAGCTTTGATGTGAAAACCAATGTTCAAAGACTAATCCACCAAAAGTATAAATTAGAAAGAAGAAATAGATGGTGAAAATAGCATGAACAACTAAAATTTTAAGATCAAGAAAACAAACTCAAGTAATTTAAAAAGGCTTGCTTCGTTGAAGATGTTGAAGCTTCCAAACCAAGGATTTGATCTTGCAATATTTGGAGAACACTTGGAAAGAACATTTAAGAGATTTTCTCTTAGATTTGCTGGAGAGATTTTGAATTTTGAATGAGGGATGCTTTCATGAAGAGAATGAGGGCTATTTATAGGCAAGAAGGTCATTTAAAAATTATTTCAAAGAAATATATTATACAACCTCATGCTATCATGTGATAATTTAATATTCAATAAAAATATAATTTATATTAAACAAATATTAAATTTAGCAGAAAAAATTCGGCTATTCACATGGGAAAGTCAAAAGTAATCACATGTAGCTCTTAATATATTCAAAGCATGTAGCATGCATCCATTATTAAAATCAAGTAATGTTTAAAAAAATCATAATAAATTCAATTTTAATGCAAAGTGGGTCATGTAACAACTTATTTTAAAGGAAAAATCCAAGGAATCCGATGGAGATAAAATCAGATATGAATTCTTTGATTAAACAATGACTTTGGCTAAAATACAAAATTTTATATGTTTTGTTAATTTTGACATGTGATATTTAAAAATTATGATATAATTTATATATAATCATAAATATGTTAGTTATCATATAACCAGCAAATTAAATTAAAATACCTAATTATATTAAGTAAATAAAATAATTATACTTAATAGTTATGATCATTTATTACTTTGACAATTTTATTGCTATGTAGAAAAAACATATAATTGAATGTTAATTAAATAAAGATTTATACAAATTAACCTCATTAAAATAGTATGTTAGGTTGTGAGCAAATTGATTCATGCCAAAGAACTCATATGAATAGTCATATAACCTAAAATCATGAGCTTCACATTATCCCTTTCATTCTTTTATTCTTGCAATTTCTTCTAACAATTTGTGAGATGTATTGGATATGTAATTAGCAATTGATATATCTGAAACACATAAAAATATTCATTAGAACATCCAAGCATTTGTTTGTTATCATCAAAATTAATCAAATTGAACATGAGGCTAATTAAGCCAACAATTTTTAGGTTTGTTTTTTAGGTTTAGGTTTTTATTTTATTTTCTTTTAAGTTTATTTTATTTTTTTCATTTAGTTTTTATTTTATTTAGGTTTTTTAATTTTTGGTTTATTTTATTTTTTTAGCTTAGTTTAGGTTTTTATATAGTTTATTTTAGTTTAGTTTTTATTTTCTATTTTATTTAATTTTTAGGTTTAGGTTATAGTTTAGGTTTATTTTATTTTATTATTTTATTTTATTTAGATTTAAGTTTTTATTTATAATATTTTGGGTTTTATTTATTTAGGTTTTATGCTTTAGGGTTTAGGATTAGGGTAGGTTGTGGTTTAAGTTATAATTAATTTAAGGTTTAGGGTTTAGGGTTTAGTGTTTCCACTTTAGGGTTTAGGGTTTTGAGAGCTTAGTGTTTAGGGTTTATGATTTAAAGTTTGAGGTTAGTTTAGGGTTTAGAATTTTTAAGATTTATGTTTAGGGTTTAGGGTTAATTTAGGGTTTAGGGTTTTAGGATTTAGGGTTTAAGGTTTTTGGTTAGGGTTAGGGTTAAGGGTTTAGGGTGTAGGGTTTATGATTAGTTTAGGGTTTAAGGTTTAGATTTTTTTAGGGTTTAGGGTTTAGGGTTTGGGTTTTTTGGTTGAGTTGAGGGTTTAGGGATAGGGTTTACATTTAGGTTTATTTTAGGGTTTTGTTTTTTTTAATAGAATAAGTCGATTCAACATTTCTTCTTTTAATTTCAAACCAAGTAACACACCAAGTTTCTAAGACACAAGCACATTGAAAAAATATGCATGCAGAGCAAATTAAGAACCCTAGATTAGAAGCTCTTTCTAAAGACACAGTTCCATAAGCTGATCGACGACCATTCTTCAATTTATTTTCCCATCGAACCAACTTGGCTCTCAAGTTGATCCACCATCATATCCCTAATCTTTCCGCCCACCACCATCAGATTTAACCTCTCGCTTCCTCCCACCTTCATAACCACCACTTCTCCAACACCACTCCATATTCACGACCTCCTGATCCCCACCACCACTATGATAATGCTCGCCTTTGCCTCCACCCCTAGATCTAAACCGAGCCTAGTGCTGTGATGTTCTTTTGCCAAGCACGCCATTCTTAAGGTTTAGGTTTAGGTTTAGGTTTATTAGGTTTTGGGGTTTAGGTTTATTTTATAATTTGTTAACTTACTTTAGGATTAGCTTTTGGGTTATCAATGTAAGGTTTAGGGTTTAGAGTTAGGGCTTAGGGTTTATGGTTTAAGGTTCAACATGTAGGGTTTAGGGTTTATGGTTTTTTAGAGTTTAGGGTTTAAAGTTTAGGGTTTAGAGTTGGGGTTTGGTTTTAAGGTTTAGTTATTTTAGGGTTTAGGATTAGTTGGGTAGGATTTAGGATTTAGGGTTTAGTGTTCTTTTAAATTAAAAAATTCTAGGTTTAGGTTTATTTAGTTTATTTTTTATTTTATAGTATATTTTATTTTATTATTATAGGTTTATTTTAATTTTATTTAGTTTAGTTTATTTAGCTTAGGTTTATTTATCTTAGTTTAAGTTTTCTTAGTTTATTTTCTAGATTAGTTTAGGTTTAGGTTTATTTTTGGTTGAGTTTTATTTATTTTATTTTTTTAGGTTTAGGTTTTATTTTATTTTAGGTTTAGGTTTAAGTTTTATTTTATTTTATTGGTTTAGGTTTTGGGTTTTATTTTTTATTTTTGGTTTTATTTTAGTTTATTTTATATTATTTAGTTTAGGTTTAGGTTTAGGTTTTGTTTATTTTGGTTCAAGTTTAGGTTTTATTTATTTTAGTTTATTTTAATTTAGGTTTAAATTTATTTTATTTTATTTATTTTATTTTACTTTAGGTTTTTTTTATTTGGGTTTAGGTTTTATTTATTTATTTATTAATTTTAGGTTTTATTTTTATTTATTTTTTAGGTTTAGGTTTATTTAGTTTTTTATTTTATTTTATTTTAGGTCCATTATATTTTATTTTGCTCTTTAGTTTTATTTTATTGGGTTTTTATTCTTAGGTTTATTTTAATGTTTAGTTTAGTTTAGATTTTCTTTATTTGATTTGATTTGATTTTATTTTTATTTTATTTTATTTTAGTTTAGGTTTAGGTTTTAATTGGTTTTATTTTATTTTATTTTTATTTTTAGGTTTAAGTTTTAATTTATTTGACTTGCACATTTTAGTTATTTAGGTTTAGGTCTAGAGTAAGTTAGGTTAGGCATAGGTTTTAAAGTTTAGAGCTCAGTTAGGTAGTGTTAGAGTTGGATTGAGATAGGATTCAGGGTCTTTGGGTGTATAGATGGCTCAGGTCAGTTTTTTGTCAGTGGTTAGGATATTTAGATTGAGGGCTCAGGAGTTTAGGGTATGGCTCAGGTCTTGTGGGTCATAGGGTTGGTTTTTTTTAGTTTAGTCCTGGTTAGGCCAGTTTTAATTAGGGCTCATTCAGATTTAGGGTTTTCAGTTTTTTTTTTTTTAAAAAAAAACCAAACCAACAAGTTTTAGTTTATTTAGTATTTTAATTTTATTTAGTTTAGTTTTATCTTTTAGTATCAGTTTAGGGTTTGTGAAACAGGGTTTAGGGTTAGTGGGTTTAGGGTAGGTTTTATTTAAATTAGTAATCAGTAGGTTGTAATTTATTTTATCTATTTTAGTTTATTTGATTTATTTTAGTTTATTTAATTATTATTATTATTTAGGTTTATTTTCTTTATTTAGTTTAGTTTATTTATTTTATGTTTTATTTTAGTTTAAGTTTTATTTTAGTTTATTTAGGGTTTAGGTTTATTTTAGTTTTTTATTATTTTATTTAGGTTTATTTTATTTTATTTAGGTTTAGGTTTTTATTTTATTTAGGTTTAGGATTTAGGTTTTTTAGGTTTATTTTAGGTTTATTTTTATTTAGGTTCAAGTTTATTTTAGTTTATTTTATTTCATTTAGTTTAGGTTTAGGTTTTTTAGTTTATTTTAGGTTTAGTTTAGGTTTTATTTTATCTTTTAGCCAGTTTATTTTAATTATTTTATTTCATTTTATTTTAGTATAATTTTTTTTTAGTTTGGTTTGTTTTTGTTTATTTATTAATTAGGTTTTATTTTAGGTTTAGTTTTATTTAGTTTTATTTTATTTTAGCCCATTTTATTTTATTTTGCATTTAGTTTTATTTTATTGGTTTTATTCAGGTTTATTTTATCTTTTAGTTTTAGTTTAAGTTTCTTTATTTTATTTTATTTTATTTATCTTATTTTATTATTTATGTTTAAGTTTAGGTTTTAGTTAGGTTTATTTTATTTTATCTTTTTTATATTTTATTTAAATTGTTTTATCTTATTCTTTTGTGTTTTAGGTTTTGGGTTTAGGGTAGTTTATGGTTTAGGGTTTAGGGTGGGTTTAGGTTGTGGGTCAGTGGCCTAGGGAGCTTTGGTATAGGGCTTCTGGGCCTAGGTCAGTTTAGTTTAGGCCTGATTTTAAGATTTAATGTTTAGGCCAGTTAGTCAGTTTTGGGTAGGGTCAGAGTTTAGGGTTTGGTATAGATCAGGGTTTTATTTTTGTTTGGTTTTAGGGTTGGGACATCAGTTTATGGTTTTAGGATTTAGGTTTAGGCCTAGTTTTTAGTTTAGTTTTTAAAAAAATTAAAATAAGCAAAACATGTAGGTTTAAGTTTATTTAGATTTTATTTTATTTTATCATTTATTTATTTATTTTTATTTATTTTGTTTATGCATTTAAGTCCATTTTATCTTTATAGTATGTTAAGGTATTTTTTGTAGTTTTTTTATTTTTTATTTTTTTTTAGGCTTTATCTTTTAAGGTGGTAGTTTATTTTATCTTAATTACATAGGTTTAGGTTTATTTTATGTTTATTTATAGGTTATATTTTATTTTAAGTTTTATTTTAGTTTATTTAATTTATTTAATTTGGGTTTAGGTTTAGTTTATTTTAGGCTTAGTTTAGCTTTTATTTTTTTAGTTTATTTTATTTTTAGGTTTATATTTTATTTTCTTTATTTTTAAGTTTTTTTTTTTTGTTTAGAGTTTATGTTTAGGTTTCTTTTTTTATTATTTCTTCTCATTTATTTTATTTATTTATTTTACTTTTAGTTTTATTTTATTTTAAGTTTTTTTAATTTAGTTTATTTTATTTTTTTTAGTTTAGGTTTTTTATTTTGGTTTAGTTTTTATGTTTTATTTTATTTTATAGTATTTAGTTTTAGTTTAGGTTTTATATATTTATTTTATTTATTTTATTTTAGATTTGTGTTACCATTTATTTTTAGTTATCATAAGTTATCAAGTATAGACTCATTTAGGAGTTTAGGTAGCTCAGTTTTATAGGGTCAGTTTGGGCCCAGGGTAGGTTAATAGGGTCAGCCTAGCTCAGTGGTCTGGTTTAGGGCCCAGTTTAGGCCTAGTTTAGGGTCATGGTTGGCCCAGTGGCCCAGGGCCCAGAAGGGTTTAGGTTTTAGTGGAGGTTTTCAGTGTCATTTTGGGTTAGATCCATTTTGGTTATGATTTAATGGCTCAGTTAAGTTTAGGATTTTTATTTGTGGTTGGCCCAGTTGTAGGTGTTTGGGAGTGGTCAGTACTCAGTTTGTGGCTCAGTGGCCCAGTTTAGGTCAGTATCAGTCTTTGGGCTCAGGGTAGATCTTAGGGTAGGTCAGGTCCATTGAGAGTTAGTTAGAGAGTTTAGGGCCCAGGGCTGGGTTGGTAGTATCTTTAAATAAAGCAAACCCAAGTAGGTTTAGTTTTAGTTTATTTAGTCTTTATTTATTTTAGTTTGTTAATTTTTTATTTATTTAGGTTTATTTTTATTTTATTTATTTATTTTATTTTAGTGTTCTTTATTTTAGTTTATTTTGTTCCTTAGTATGTTTATTTTTAGTTTAGTTTTATTTTAATTTACTTTAGGTTTATTTATTTTAATTTAGGTTATTTTAGTTTATTTTAGTTTATTTAGTTTAGGTTTATTTATTTTAGTTTATTTATTTTAGTTTATTTATTTTATTATTTCAAGTTTAGGTTTTTTTTAGTTTGGTTTGATTTCATTTATTTATTTTGTGGTTATTTCAGGTTATTTTAAGGTTTATGTTTTATTTAGTTTTTATTTTATTTTAGGTTTATTTTATTTTATTTTTGGTTTATTTTATCTATATTTTTCATTTTAGGTTTATTTTATTAGTTTAGTTTTATTTATTTTATTTTAGGTTTATGTTTAGTTTTATTTTATTTTTTTATTTTATTTTGATTTAGGATTTTATTTTATTTTTAGGTTTTATTTATTTTTTAGCATTTCCTTTTTGGGTTTAGGTTGGGTTATTAGTTTTTGAGATTTGGAGTGGGTTGGGTAGTGTTTTAGAGTGTGGTTGGGTTTAGGGTTTAGTTTTAGGCTCTTTATTTAGATTTAGTTTTTTTTATTTTGGTTTAGGGTTTAGGATTTAGGGTTTGGGTTAAAGGTTTTGGGTTTTGGGTTTTTTAGGGGTTGTGGTTTACGGTTTAGGGTTGTAGATTTAGTGTTGTAGGTTAAGGGTTTAGGTTTAGTTTATTTTAGGTTTAGGTTTATTTTATTTTGTTTATTTTACTTTAGGTTAAGTTTTTACTTTTTAGTTTAGGGTTTGGTTTTTATTTTTTATTTATATTTTGGTTTTATTTTAAGGTTTATGTTTTAGGTTTAGGTTTTTATTTAGTTCTTATTTTATTTTATTTAGGTTTATTTTATTTTCTTTTATGTTAAGTTTTTATTTTATTTAGGTTTAGGTTCTTTTATTTATTTTATTTTTAGGTTTTATTTAGTTTAGGTTTTATTTATTTAACACTACCATTGCCTATCCCAAGTGGATGCAGTGGAGGGTTATGCTAGTAGTCTAGAAAAATTTGTCAAATAATTATGACATGAATCCTTTAAATCATTGGTTAATGCTAGGCCTGAAGTGGCCTATGGTTTGAATACGTGAAAATGTGCTAGAGCTGATCTGCCTCTGCAGTGTTAAATAAGCAAGGGTTCCCACATTATGGACTGATGCAAAGAAGTTAGTCCATGAAACTAGAATTAGGTTAGGATCTTGGAATATAGGTACTCTAGTAAATTAATGGAATTAATAGATATTATGGTTCATAGAAAGATAAATGTTTTATGTGTTCAAGAAACTAAATGGGTTGGGGAGAAGGCTAAGGAGATTGATAGTTTAGGTTTTAAACTTTGGTATTCGTAAAAGTCGAACTAGAAATGGTGTAGGTGTGATTATAGATAAAAGTTTGAAGGATAATGTTATAAGTATTAATAGATGTGAGATAGAATTATAGCTTTAAAGATTATTGTGATACTAAGATTATCAATGTTATAAGTGTTTATGCTCCTCAAGTAGGTTTGGAGGTAAGTTCAAAAGAAAATTTTGGAATGAATTAGAAGGATTAATACAAAAGATACCTCTTGAAGAAAAGTATTTATTGGGGAGATTTAAATGGACATGTTGGTAGAGTGGTAGAAGATTTTAAAAGTATTCATGGTGGTTATGGATTTGGAGTGACTAATGAAGAAGGTAGGACTATATTAGATTTTGCCTTAGCTTATGATTTTGTAGTTGCTAATACTTTATTTAAGAAAAGAGATGAACATATTATTACTTATAAAATGGATCTAGTAAAACACTGATTGATTATTTTTGATAAGAAAAATAGATCGTTAGATTGTAAAGATTGTAAGGTCATTCCAAGTGAAATTTTAAGTACCCAACATCTTATTAGTTTTAGATTTTAAGATGAAAGGTTGTAAGAGAAAAATAAACTTAATTATTGTCCTAGGATTAGATGGGGACACTTAAAGAACACAAATAAAATATTTTAAGAGCAAGCTACAAGAAATTAAAGTTTGGGATGTTCATAAGGAAGCTAACGTTATGTGGGAAAAGTATCATGCTATTAAACAAGTTGCTAAAATGTGCTGAATCAAAAGGAAAAGCTTCTTTTAATAAGAATAGTTGGTGGTGGAGTCAGAGTGTGCAAGAAAAGATAAGAAATAAGAAGCATTGTTATAAAACTTGGTTTAGATGTAAAAACTCGGAGAATTGGGAAAGATATAAAATGACCTGTAGAGATTCTAAGAAAGCAATATATGATGCAAAAAATTTAGCTTTTAGTGATTTATACAATATATTAGATACCAAAGAAGGTGAAAGATGTATGTATAAGTTAGCCAACCAAAGAGATAGGAGAAGTAAAGACATAGTTCAAGTGAGGAGTATTAAGGATGAAAATAATAAAGTGCTTTTCTTAGAAAAAGATATTGAAAATAGGTGGATGAGGTATTTTAATAAACTTTTCAATGAAGGATCTGAAAGTACGATTGATTTTAGCAACCTTAATACCCTAAACAAAAATAGAATTTCATTTTATCGTTATTAGTAATAAGTTAGTGAAGCTTTAAAGAAAATGAAATGTGGAAAAGCAGAGGACCGGATAATATTCCAATAGAAGTGTGGAAATGTTTAGAGATCAAGGAATTTCTTGGCTTACAAATCTTTTAATGTTATTTTAAAGACTAAAAGATGCCGATGAGTGGAGAAAGAGTTTGTTGGTTCCTATATTTAAGAATAAAGGTGATGCACAAGATTGTGCAAATTATAGAGGAATTAAGTTAATGTGCCATACATTAAAATTATGGGAGAGAGTAATTGAGCATAGATTACGATGTGATACTAAGTTTCTCACAATCGCTTGGTTTCATGCAGATCTTATATGCTATACATTTGTTAAGAGGTTTGATGGAGAAGCAGAGAAAATAAAAAGGATCTACATATGATATTTATTGATTTAGAGAAAGCTTATGATAAAGTCTCAAGAGATGTTCTTTGGAGAGTTCTAGAACAAAAAAAGTTAATATTGGTTATATTCAAGTCATTAAGGATATGTATACAGCTTACTTGTGTCCAAACACAAGGAGGATTGACAAACTATTTTCCTATTTCTTTGGATTACATCAAGGATCAACATTAAGCCCTTATCTTTTACTTTAGTTATGGATGTTCTTTAGGCATTTACAAGAAGATGTACCTGTATGCTTTTGTCGATGACATTCTTCTTATAAGACTAGAGAGGGAGTCCATGAAACTTGAATTATGGAGGTCAACTTTAGAGTCTAAAGGTTTTCGTTTAAGCGATCTAAAACTGAATATATGGAGTGTAATTTTAGTTGTAGAAATTTTAGTGGTAGTGTTGTGACTTTAGGTGATCAAGTAATTAATAAGAGTGAGCGATCTGGATATTTAGGCTCTATTGTTCAAAATGATGGTGAAATAGATGGAGATATTATTAGTAGAATTCAAGTTGGATGGTTGAAGTGGAGGAATGCATCTGGCCTATTATGTGATAGAAAAGTTCCACTTAAACTTAAGGGAAAATTTTATAAGATGGTGGTAAGACCTGAATGACTTATGTGCTGTTGGCCAATAGAGAAACATAAGAGTAAGTTAAGTGTTAGAGATGAGGATGCTCAGTGGATGAGTGGCTTTATTTTTAGAGATAGAATGCAAAATGAGTATGTTGGGAAAAAGTTGGAGTAGCTCCTGATAGATAAGATTAGGAGAGCTTAGATGGTTTGGCCACATAAAGCGTCAGATGACATTAGGAGAGTAGATGCATTAGATTTTCCTTAAAGAAAGGTAGAGGTAGACCTAAAAGACTTGGTTAAGATGTATAAAATGATCTTAGTATACGAATTAAATGAGAATTTGACACATAATAGACATGGAGAAGGATTCATGTCCTAATCACCCAAGGGGATTAAGGCTTGTTGATTGTTGTGTATTTAGTTTAGGTTTAGGTTGGGTAGGATTAGGGTTTATGGTTATAAGGTTCAGTGGTTTAGTGGTTTAGGGAAGGTTTAGGAGGGTTTAGTAGGGTTTGGTAGGAGGTTTAGGGTTCAGTGGTAGGGTAGGCCTGTGGTCAGGTAGTATTTTATGGTAGTTAGTTGTGGGTCAGGGTAGGTGGTAGGGTTTAGGATTTAGGGTGGGTAGGGTATGGTTATGGTTTTTTTAATTATGCAAACCACTTATAGTTTTAGTTTATTTATTAATTTTGGTTAATTTTATTTATTTTTTAGTTTTATTTAGTTTAGTCTATTTATTTTAGTATAGGTTTTTTATTTTAGTTTAATTTTTTTGGTTTAGGTTTAGGTTTATGTTTATTTTTTAGTTTAATTTTATTTTTATTTTATTTTTTAAGTTTAGGCTTTTATTTTAGGTTTATTGTTAGGTTTTATTTTTTAGTTTGGGATTAGGTTTATTTTTAGTTTATTTTATTTTATTTAGTTTAGGGTTTAGGTTTAGGTTTAGGTTTTATTTATTTTATTTTAGTTTATCTTAGTTTAGGTTTAGGTTGTTTCTATTTTGTTTATTTTATTTGTAGGTTTTTTTTAGTTTAGGGTTTAACATTTATTATTTATTTATTTTTAGGTTTAGTTTTTAGGTTTAGGTTTTTATTTAATTTTTTTATTTATTTTATGTTTAGTTTTTATTTTATTTAGGTTTTTTATTTTTTGGTTTATTTTATTTTCTAATCTAGTTTAGGTTTTTATTTATTTAATTTTAGTTTTTATTTCTTTTATTTTTTTTAGGGTTAGGTTTAGGTTTAAGTTTAGTCTAGTTTAGGTTTTATTTTATTTATTTTAGTCCGGTTTTTTATTTTATTTTATTTTTTAGGTTTTATTTAGTTTAGGTTTAAGTTTTTTGAACAAGGCTGGTTGGAGGGTTGGTAGGATTTAGGGTGGGTTTGGGGTATAGGGTTGTTAGTTTAGAGTTTGTGTTTAGGTTTTGGGTAGGGTAGTTTAGGGTTTAAAGTAGAGCTTTATTTTAATTAAGCAAACCCAAGAGGTTTAGGTTTATTTTAGTTTACTTTATTTATATTAGTTTATTTTATCTCTTTTGTTTTATCTAGTTTAGTTTATTTCATGGTTAATTTATTTTAGTTTAAGTTTTTATTTTAGTTTCTTTTGGTTTAGGTTTATGTTTATTTTTTAGGTTAGTTGTATTCTTTTGGGTTTAGGTTTTAATTTTTATTTTTAGTTTTAGGTTTAGTTTTTTATTTTATTATTTTAGGTTTAGGTTTTAGGTTTTTATTTTAGGTTTATTTGTAAGTTTTATTTTTTTAGTTTAGTTTTTTATAGAGAATAAATTCATATTCAATATTTCTTATTTTTGATTTCATCAACCAAGTATCACACCAAGTTTTTTAAGACACAAGCGGACATAGACAAAAAGGAGCATGCATAGTGCAAATCACAAACCCTAGATAGCAAGAAATATCTCTACTATAAAGACAGCTCCATAAGTCAGTCGGATCGGGCCGTTCTTCAATTTCTAGCTCATCAACAATCCCTTTTGAGTAGCAGGAATCACCATCATATCCCCTATCTCTCCCTCCACCACCACCAAGCTATAACCTCCATCGCTCCTCCTGCCTCCATAACCACCACTGCTCTAACCACCTCCTCCATATCCACCAACACCTCTAGATCTTGCACCACCACTGCGATAACCATACTTACCTCCACCAGATCTAGATTGTTCATGGTGAAGTTCCTACCATCAAGGTTATGCCCATTCTTAGGGTTTAGGTTTAGGTTTAGGTTTATTTTTTAAATTATTTAGTTACTTTAGGTTTTGGTTTAGGGTTTGGGGTTTGGGGTTTAGGGTTTAGGGTTTACGGTTAGGGTTTATGGTTTATTATTAGGTTTATTTTAATTTTTTAGTTCAGTTTAGGTTTTTATTGTTCAAAATGATGGTGAAATAGATGGAGATATTATTAGTAGAATTCAAGTTGGATGGTTGAAGTGGAGGAACGCATCTGGCCTATTATGTGATAGAAAAGTTCCACTTAAACTTAAGGGAAAATTTTATAAGATGGTGGTAAGACTGCAATGACTTAGTAATGTTGGCCAATAAAAGAGAAACATAAGAGTAAGTTATGTTACAGAGATGAGGATGCTGGTGGATGAGTGGCTTTACCCTTAGAGATAGAATGCAAAATGAGTATGTTCAAAGTTGGAGTAGCTCCGGATAGATAAGATTAGGGAGAGTCGCTTAGATGGTTTGGCCACATAAAGCGCCTAGTCCATGAGACAGAGAGTAGATGCATTAGATTTTCCTTATGTTAAGAAAGGTAGAGGTAGACCTAAAAAGACTTGGTTAAGATGTATAAAAAATGATCTTAGTATTCAATTAAATGAGAATTTGACACATTAGACACAATGGAGACTAAGGATTCATGTTAGACCCCACCAAGTGGGATTAAGGCTTGTTGTTGTTGTTGTTGTTGTTGTAGTTTAGGTTTTTATTTATATTATTTTAGTTTATTTTTATTAGTTTACTTTATTTTATTTTTAAGTTTAGGTTTAGTTTTACTTTAGGTTTTTATTTTATTTTATTTTTCTATTTTATTTAGGTTTAGATTTTTTTTATATTTTTAGTTTTAGGTTTTATTCGCCTGTTTGGTTTTATGTTTTTAGCGTTTTGGGTTTAGTTTTGGGTTTAGGGTTTTAGGGTTTAGGATTTTAGTGTTTAGGGTTTAGGGTTTAGTGTTTAGGGTTTAGGGTTTAAGGTTTTTAGTGTTTAGGGATTAGGGTTAGCTTAGGGTTTTTGGTTTTTTTTAAAATTAAGTTAATCATTATGTTTAGGTTTATTTAGTTTATTTAGTTTATTATTTATTTATTTTAGCTTATTTTATTTTTTATTTATATTTATATTTATATTTTATTTTTATTTAGTTTAGTTTATTTATTTTAGTTTAATTTTTATTATTTTAGTTTAAATTTAAGGTTTATGTTACCTTTTTATATTTTAGTTGACTTTTATTTTATTTAATTTTTAAAGTTTTATTTTATTTTGAGGTTTATATTTAGGTTTTAGGTTTTGATTTTAGGTTAATTTTTAGGTTTTATCTTTAGTTTAGTTTAGGTTTATTTTTAGTTTATTTTATTTTTATTTAGTTTAAGTTTAGTTTATTTTATTATACTAGTTTATTTTTAGTTTAGGTTTAGTTTAATTTGTTTGATTAATTTATTTTTTATTTTAGGTTGGCTTTTTAGTTTATGGTAGCTTTATATATATATATATATATATACATATTATTAATTGGTTTTATTTTTTTAGGTTTATTTATTTTTTCATAGATAGGTTATATTTATTTATCTTTTTTATAGTTTATCTATTTTATTTTAGGTAGGTAGGTTTAGTTTGTTTTATTTTATCTTTATTTTAGGTTTATGTTTTTATTATCTGAATTAGGTTTCTTTTAACCTGTTTAGTCCGTTTTAGTTTTAGGGCTCAGGATCTAGGAGTTAGCTCAGGGTCAGCCTTGGGTTTTGTGGTTTAGTGTGGCCTAGGTCTTAGGGTCAAGGCCAGAGTAGGATCAGAGGTGTGGCCTAGTCAGGTCTGGTGGTGGTTAGGGTTTTCTTTGGGGTAGGTCAGTAGTGCTCAGTTTTTGGGTAAGATTTACAAAGGGCCTAGGTAGGTCAGAGTGGGTGGCTCTGGAAGTTAGGGTTTGGGTAGAGATTTAGTTTTAGTGATTTAGTGGTAGGATCTTTTAAAATTAAGCAAACTAGATTTAGGAGTTTAAAGGTTTAGGGTTTGGAGTTTTAAGGTTATAGGTTTTAGGTTTTAGGGTTTAGGGTTAGTTTAATATTTTGGGTTTCAGGTTTAGGGCTTTAGGGTTTAGGGTATAAAGTTTAGGGTTTAACATTTGGGGTTTAGGGTTTAGGGTTTAGGATTTAGGGTTTAGGGTTTTATGGTTTAGGGTTTAGGGTTTAGGGTTTAGGGTTTAGGGTTTATGTCTTAGGGCTTAGGGTTTTAGGGTTTAGGGTTATATGTTTAGGGTTGTAGATTTAGGGTTTAGAGTTTAGGGTTTAGGGTTAGTTTTTGGGTTTACGGATTAGGGTTAGGTTTTTTTTTAAATTAAGTAAATTGGTAGGTTTAGGTTTATTTAGTTTATTTTTTATTTATTTTAGTTTATTTTATTTAATTTAGTTTAGTTTATTTAGTTTTAGTTTAGGTTTTTTATTTTAGTTTATTTTTTTAGTTTTAGGTTTATTTTTTTAATTTAGTTTTATTTTTTTATTTTTAAGGTTTAAGTTTTATTTTTTATTTTATTTTTAGGTTTCGGTTTAGGTTTTTACTTTTTATTTTTTTGGGTTTAAGTTTTAGGTTTATTTTTAGGTTTTATTTTTAAGTTTAGGTTTATATTTATTTTTATTTTATTTTAGGTTTAGGTTTAGGTTTTATTTATTTTTTAGTTTAGTTTAGGTTTTTAATTATTTTATTTTAGTTTATTTTTATTAATTTATTTTATTTTATTTTTAGGTTTAGGTTTAAGTTTTAGGTTAGGTTTTTATTTTATATTTTGTTTAGGTTTAGGTTTTTTATTTATATTATTTTTAGGTTTTATTTAGTTTAGCTTTAAGTTTTTAGGTTTTTAGGGTTTAAAGTTTAGGATTTAGGGTTTTAAGATTTAGGTTTTAGGGTTTTGGGTTTAGGGTTAAGGTTTAGGGTTTAAGGTTCAGGGTTTAATGTTTAGTCTTTAGGGTTTAGGGTTTTGGGTTAGCTTAAGGTTTAGGGTTTAGGGTTTTTAAGGTTATGGGTTTAGGGTTTAGGGTTAGCTTAGGGTTTAGGGTTAGTTTAGGGTTTAAGGTTTATGATTTAGGGTTTAGGCTTTAGGGTTTAAGGTTTTTAGGGTTTTAGGTTTTTAAGGTTTAGGGTTTAGGGTTTTAGAGTTTAGGGTTTAGGGTTTAGGGTTAGGGTAGGGTTTAGGTTTTAAGTTTAGGTTTAGTGTTTAAGTTTAGGGTTTAGGGTTTAAGGTTTATTTTGGGTTTAGGGTTTAAGGTATAGGGTTTAGGGTTTAGGGTTAGCTTAGGGTTTAGGGTTAATTTACGGTATAGGGTTTAAGGTTTAGGGTTTGGGCTTTAGTGTTTAGGGTTTTAGGGTTTATGGTTTAGTGTTTTATCTTTTAGGGTTTAGGGTTTTGGGTTAGTTTAGGGTTTTAGGGTTTAGGGGTTTAGGTTTAGGTTATAGTGTTTAGGGTTTTAATGTTTAGCGGTTAGGGTTTAAGGTAGTAGGTTTAGGGTTTAGGGTTATTTTTAGGGTTTAGGGTTATAGTTTTATTTATATGTTAATTAAGTAAACTCATAGGTTTTGGTTTATTTAGTTTATTTTTTATTTATTTAGTTTATTTTATTTTTTTTATTTTGATTTAGGTTTATTTTTATTTTTATTTAGTTTGTTTATCTTAAGTTTATTTATTTTAGTTTAGCTTTTTTATTTTGTTTATTTTTTAGGTTTAAATTTAGGTTAAGGTTTATTTTTTAGTTTAGTTTTTATTTTATTTTTTTTTTTAGGTGTAGGTTTTATTTTTTATTTTTAGGTTTAGGTTTAGGTTTTAGGTTTCTAATTTAAGTTTATTTTTATGTTTTATTTTTTAGTTTAGGTTTAGGTTTATTTTTAGTTTAGTTTATTTTATTTAGTATAGGTTCAGGTTTAGGTTTAGTTTGTTTTAGTTTAGGTTTAGTATAGTTTTAGGTTTAGGTTTAGTTTGTTTTAGTTTAGGTTTATGTTTTATTTATTTTAGTGTAGTTTATTTTAGTTTAGGTTTAGGTTTATTTTATTTTGTATATTTTATTTTTAATTTGGGTTTAGTTTTTTGTTTTTTAGGTTTAGGGTTTAGGTTTTATTTTTTTATTTTTAGCTTTATTTTTTATGATTACGTTTTATTTAGTTTTTATTTATTTTATTTTATGCTTTTTTGGTTTTTTTATTTTTATATTATGTTTAGTATTAATTTTATTTAGGTTTTTTATTCTTAGGTTTATTTTATTTTTTAGTTTAGTCTAGGTTTTTATTTATTTTATTTTATTTTTTGGTTGAAGTTCAAGTTTTAGTTTATGTTTTTATTTTATTTTGGTTTAGGCTATTTTATTTATTTTATTTTTAGTTTTTATTTAGTTTAGGTTTTGGTTTTTAGGTTTTAGGATTTGGGATTTAGGGTATAGGGTTAAGGGTTTAGGGTTTAGGGTTTTAGGGTTTAGGGTTTTAGGGTTTATGGTTTAGGGTTTAGGCTCTAGGGTTTAGGGTTTTAGGGTTTAGAGATTAGGATTAGTTTAGGGTTTAGGGTGTAGGGTTTTAGGGTTTAGGGTTTAGGGTTTAAGGTTTTGGGTTTAGGGTTTAGGGTTTAGGGTTAGTTTAAGGTTTAGGGTTTAACATTTTAGGGTTTAGTGTTTAGGGTTTGAGGTTTATGGTTAGGGTTATTATTAGGGTTTAGAGTTTTGTGTTTAGGGTTTAGGTTTAGGGTTAGTTTAGGGTTCAGGATTTTTTAGGGTTTAGGGTTTAGGGTTTACCGTTTTAGGGTTTAGGGTATATGGTTTAGGGATTAGGGTCTTAGGGTTTAGGATTTAGGATTTAGGGTAGTAAGTTTAGGGTTTAGAGTATGAGTTTAGGTTAATTTTTGTGTTTAGGGTTTAGGGTTTAAGGTTTAGTGTTTAGGGTTTAGGGTTTAGGGTTTTGGGAAAATTAGAGAATTTTATTGCCACGAAGAAAAGGTTCAAAGTCTTTAGAGGGTGCAAATCTCTAAGCTAATGCTCAAAGAGCTACAAAAAGTCCTAAGGAGATAAGCCCCCTAGCTAATACAATAGATAATGAAAGTAAGTTAGTAAAAAAAGAAATAGTGATCCACAACAAATAATCCTTGAAATCAGCAGCAAACTTCCTCTACTCCTTTTGAAACCAGCACAATCCAGCAGCAAAAGTCTCCCAACCTATACCAGAGATCTGCAACAAGCTTAAAAAGGGATGAGTACAAATAATGAAATAGTTAATTAAGCATAAAATATAAGAGCGATAAGTAAAAAAGAAAAGAAAAGACTAGAACCTTATAATCATCTTGAGGAGCAACACCATTTGTAAGCATCCAGACTTCAAGTGAAGGGTTACAGTTACATATAGAACCACCAGCCAAAAAAAGAATTGGGAAACATCAATGCCATCATTGCCAGCATGCCTCTTGTAGCACCTTATCCAATGATGACGATCGTAGAAACCTACATAGAATTTCAAATAGAAAATATAATAACAAAACCAAGATCGATATATAAAACTCAAGATGCTGATAAGGAGGTAACCCATCAGGAAAGCATTAGACTAGAGGAGCACCACCAAAGCCACCAGCAAGGAATGCTAATACAGTGCTAGGAGCAAAGCTCACAATATGGGAAAAAGGACTAAATAGAGACCAAACAAAGGCAAAAGGAGGACCATAGTTGATAAGGTCTTTCATCAAAAGAACATGCAAAAAACCAGAAACTATAATATCCAGAGTAATAGTGAGACTAACATCAAGAATGTTAGGAAGCAAGGCAACCATCAAAATAAACAAGGGGTGAGGTTCAGCCATAGTCCAAAAATGTAAAACCCAACAGGTAGAAACTAGAAGAGAAGAAATGGAAAGTAAGCAGCTGGTTCCAAACATAGATTCAAAAAGATCAAGAAAATTAAAATAGAGTAAATACACTTTAGACCAAACCAGCCAGCTAGAGCACCCAATCCAAATAGCTAGTAAGGCAATCCACCCTGCGAGCCACCAAGACAACCAAGGATTCAAATCATTAGACTTAGAACCATCAAGATGAAAGATAGAAAGAGTCATCCAGTCACAAATATTGAAAAAATCCCAAGGGAAAGCAATAGACAGCAGCCACCAATCCCAATCCAAGGATAGGAGAATCCAGTTTAAATAGCTAGATACAATAATAAAAAATATAAAAATTAAAAGCCCTTTAGGATCACAAATAATCCAACAACCAAAGATAACCACAAACAAGAACCCCAACAGAGTCATCATCAGCCAACCATAAAATCCAGAGCAAATAAAGAATGCTATAGAGAGATCCAACCAATAAAGAGAACCACACCAACCAGAAGACTAGCAAAACCTAATAGTCTCCACTTGTTGCAGACACCTATACCAGGTTGGGAGAGAAAACAAACCATATAATAAAATTACCATAAAAATCTGATATATGGAAAGACAAACCCAACCCATCCAAAGAATGGGAAGAAACCAAACTGGAAAATAAAAGTAAGTTTAGGTGAAGAAAAAAATCAAGAACAAACCAACATAAGAGAAAACCAGAATTATTCAAAACCAATAAGAAAGGGAAAGCCAAAATGCCACAGGAAGAAAAAAGGCTAAAAGCTTCTAACATAAGGCAAACCAGTTTTGTCTGGATTCACAAGACCCCTTAAAAAGAAGGGTATGCCATCATTAGAGAACATTTGTAAAGAATAAGACTTGGCTAGAAAATTGGAGAGAAAGTCAGCACAAGAGTTGGTTTCCCTATATATATGAGAAATTTGAAAATCTAAGTTAGCAAGAAGTCTCTAGTATGATTAAGTAAATAATACACTTCAGCATTACCATGAGCATCAGATTTGAGTAAATCTAAAAGAAGGAGAGCATCAACTTCAAACCAGATCTTATGAAAATCTTATTGTAAACAAATAGAAATGTCATGATGAAAGCCTTTAAGCTTAATAAATAACGCAGAACAAGGCTCTAAAGGGGCAGGAAAAGCAAAGATAACCTTGCCACTATGATCTCTCAAAATCCCACCACAGCCATAATAACTAATAGAAAATGAGCCATAAGTGTTAACCTTAATGTAGTGATAATTAGGTTTAATCAAGTATATAACATTGTGGGTAGGAGAGACATTACAAGGGGCAAGGTTAATCCCAAAATTCAAGGCCACATACTTGCACCCTTTAAAACTAGAGTGAGTAAGAAGATAGAAGTAGCTTTGGAAAGAGGTAAAATCTTATATTTGACTCTAGCAATAATATGATAATAATTCATATGAATATTACGATGCTTATCATCATTTCTATCCATCCAAATATACCAAAGAATAGAAGTAGCTAAAACAATTTTAACATGACCCTTAGAAGTATGAGAGAAACATGCTTCAAGAAGTGGCATAATAGAAAATGAGCCATTAAAATGGAAAGTATTAAAAATATTATCATACCAATTCCACATTTTAGCACCAATAGGGCCATTCACAAAAACATGATCCACACTTTCGATGTGATAGCAAAGTAACATTTAGAGGGGTGATGGAAACCTTTTATCAGAAGAGTAGCATCCATAGGGATATAATTATTCAGAATGCACCAAGTTAAAACTGTGAACAAAGTAGGGACTAGTAATATTCCAGATTTTAGTAAAAACCAATGACTCTTGATATTTGAATATGATGAAATGCCAAGCATCCTTCAAAACAAAATCTCCAGAAGAAGAATTTTTTAAGAGAATTTGGTCAGCTTCATTAGTGAAAGGACAAATTTTAAAGATTTTATCAACGATCACATTAGGGACAAGGGTATTCAATTGAGCCACATCCCACTTATTATGAGTAATTAACTGATTATTCTTAAGCACCACAATGGAATGAGTATTGAGCAGGGAATCAATAGAGCCCTACCCCAGTCAATTCTCTTGCCAAAAGAAAGAGGAACCAAAATTGACACTCCAACAAATTAGGTTCTCATCATTCCATTTGATACTACAAAGTCTTCTCCACACTAGGGAATCCCCAGATTTGAAGGCACAAATGAGGGGATGTTTTCCCTGACAATATTTAGCATGCATAAATTTTGACCATTAACTATGTTTATTTCTAAAATTCCACCACATTTTATATGAAAAATAGTTATTAGTATCCTCTAATGTTTTGCAACCAAAGACACCTTCATTACTAGGACCACAATGGTTGTGCAAACTAGTCCAATGTAATCTTTTGATAGAAGAGTTAGATCCCCAAAAAAAATTTATTAATAAGTCTATTGATCCTTTTAATAATAAAATGGGTAGGAACAATAGTAGACAAAAGATATAGAGGCAGAGAGCAAAGGGTACTTTTGATCAGGATAAGTCTAGAACCAAAGGAAAGTAAATGAAATTCCCAAGAGGAGGTTTTACTATTTATTTCTAAATAGTAAAGAAGATCTTTTTGTTCCTCTATATAAGGGAGCTCCTGATACTTCATAGGGAGAATTTGATGTGAAAAACCATAATATTCTTGATAGCATTGATCTTAGATAAGGAAATAGAAGACCTAGTAATAAAATAACTTTTATCAGGATTAATATTTAAGCCACTCTCCCTACCAAAAAGAGTTAAGAACTTACACAATTTATTTATATAAAGAGTAGAGGCATTGCAAAATATAATGAAATCATTAGCAAAACTAAGGTGAGAAATAAGAAACCCACAAATGGTTCTATAGTACATGTTAGGCATTCTACAAAACATCTGCTCAATACATCTAGAAAGATAGTCCACGCAATAATGAAAAGGGCAGAAGAGAGAGGATCCCATTGCCTTAGCCCATGAGAAGAAGAGAATGAACCATGCACTTCACCATTGAGCAGTAAAGAAAACCAATAATTCAAGAATTCTCAATCCCATTCTTAATTAAAGTAATAAACTGATTAGAGAATCCAAATAAAGCCAAAATTTTACATAGGAAAACCCAACCAATATTGTCATAAGCTTTGGAAATGTCAAGCTTAAAAAGTAGGCTTCCTCCCTGAACTTTGGCATTTAAATCATGGATCATCTCTTAGGCTAAAGAACATTATTAGAAATGGATCTCCCATTAGAAAAACTAGTTTGATTGGGGGAGATAATTTTAGGAAGCGAGATACTCAACCTTTTAGCTAAAATATTTAAAATAAGTTTATTAAAAAAAAGAGCAAAGGCTAATCGGCCTAAAATCACTCCAAACTTTAGAATTGTTTTTTTAGGAATTAAAATAATGGAGGTGCTAGCAAAATATTGGGGAAGGGTGCTACCCTTAAAGAAATCAAGAATAGCTTTAACCAAATCCTATTTGAAGATAATCCAACATTTTTTGGAAAAAAGGGTAGTATAACCATCAGGACCAGCCATAGAGTCTTTATTCATACTTTGCAAAGTGTTAGTAATTTTAGACTCAGAAGGTAAGAAAGAAAGAATATTATTATCATCATCAAAAATAAGATTAGGAATAACATCAAGTGAAGAAATATCATCATAAGAAACATTTTAATTCAAAAGCTCTTTATAAAAAGAAACAACAGAATCATTAAGCTCCTTTTTATCAGAACACCAAACTCCATCATTAATTTTAATTTTGTGAATATGATTTAAAGCATTTTTCTTTTTAACCATGGCATGAAAATATTTAGTATTACGATCACCATCAGAGATCCATTTCATAGAAGCTTTTTTCCATGAATAGGTCCCCTCCATGCCTTAAAAACATGTTAACCTATTTTAAGCATGAGCCAATAGATAAATTTTAAAAGGATCATTAACAATAATGTTTTCTAAAACTATAACCTCATTCTCCATTTCTTTGATATTGACAAAAAGGTTCTTGAAATAATGTTTATTCCACAAATTTAGGCATTGCTTAAGTCATTTAATTTGAACCACAATCTCCTCATCCCAAAAATAGAATCATTAGGATGGAGAGGTTCACCCTAGTTACTAGCAACAACATCCAAAAATCTATCATCCACGAGCCATATATTTTGGAGGCAGAAAGGGATAGGGGTGGAGGATTTACTAGCAATAAAATTCATAGTGATAAGCAATGGAGAATGGTCTAAAAGGGAGAAGATTAATCCACAAATGATTAAAGAACTCTATAATTATTCCAACTGAATTAAGACCCACTAAAGCGAATATCAGCGAGATGACAATCAAGGATCATGTATTTAAAATCTTCCATAGAAAATAAGTTTGGAGCATTACCACTAACTCGTTTAGAGGAATAAGAGATAGTATTAAAATCCCCATCCACAAACCAAGGAGCATCAATAAAATAAGAAAAACTAATAAGATCCTACCAAAGAAGTCATATGCCATTTTTATTACGAGAAGCATAAAAAAATTAACCCAAATAACACAAATTATCACAAGTAACCTTAACATTCATAACTTGGGATAAATCATTTAAAACCTACACAACATAGTACTGTTCCCAAAAATCCAAACTTTATTGCTCGAATTAGTAAAAAAATTACCAAAACCAATCATTCTAGCAACAAAAGAAATGTTAAAAAAAAAAAAGAATAAAGGGTTCCAATATAGCCAAAAAGGAGATGTTATGAGAACGAATTAAATTTCTAATTCTATTTCTAATGGAGAGGGTACCAATCCCTCTCACATTCCAATATAAGAAAGAAACCATTTATTTTTGCGTAAGAGCAAATCTAGTAACTCAATGTTAGGAAATTTAGTTTTAGGAGTTTTATTTTTCTTTCTAAAATTGTTTGAAATTTATTAGTCATATCCACAACATCACCATCCGATAGAGATTGTTCAATGATATGTTTGGAATAAGGTTGCACATTTAAAACAACATTGTAGGCCACTTCACCTTCTTCCAAATCATTATTATGTTGAAGTATCATATTAGAAATGAGTACAACATTAGATGAAGAAGTAGGAGAAGGACTATAACCATTTAAAGAACAAGTGCCTAAATCAAGATTAAAAACTTTATCATTAGTTTATTCACCATTCAAACCCTCATCAAGGATCACATTTTCTTCAATTAAAGGAGGCAAAGAAGCAGGAATGGAATCATTTGAGATAGAATCATCATCCATAAGTTTTGAAAACATATTATTGTCCATATTATTACTAATATCAGTTGGATTTAAATGTATAGGCCCATTGCAAGGTAATGCATCCTTATTAACATGACTGACATTCAAAAGCTGATCAGTCTTAAGAACTGTAGCATTGTCCAAAGGAGTAGTGGGAGGATCAAAGTAATGACCTTCGGCTTCGGGTAAGCAGTTATCCATTGGAACAGCTTTCTGTAGTTTAATCGAGGGCACCTTCAGATTGGGATCCAATTTTTTAAGAACGGGTTTGGGTTTCTTAAGGTGAGGATGAACAACAAACCAATCTGAAACTCCATGATGAATTTTGCAATGGGGATAAAAAAATAAAAAAATTCTCTAAATCCACTTTTGAAATATCCATATTTCTCTGATCCTAGCCAAATTTCCTTTAGAAATTTTATAGTTATATCCAACTCGACTAGAATCCAAGCAACAGATGGCTGGGTAAAAGAAGTAGTCACCTGATCACTTGAAGAGGATGACTGAACAGCGCACCCACAATAAAAAGAAACTCATGATTAAAGAAATGGACACATAAATTGGGAAGAGAGATCCAAACCAGAATGATAAGAGATTCCTTGTTAATATCAAAATGAGGTATCCATTTTAGCAATTGCTTCTAATAATTGAATATTAAATATGAGCACCGTGAAAAACTCCGAGAATAATCTAAGTCATTTGAAAGTTGAATCAAGACATCATGGGAATCAATCAATCTGATAGAAAAAATACCAAAGAGTTACAAGCTATGGATAAACCATCGAATATTCTCCAAAGTAGGATGATTGAAAGCAAATTTACCTACTAACATGAATTCAAAGGGTTTCACAAGCCTTTCCATAATAGAATTAGAACACATTATTGCGGGTACACCCTGGATGGAGGTAGAGATAAGCTCGAGAGACTCACTAATGCAATTGGCCTTACTGGCAAGAAAAACCTTGAAAGATTTTAAAGACAGCGATGGATTTAATCCAAAGACCCCCAAAGAGTCAGAAATCTTAATGAGTAGCCGAAATCTTAGGATTTTTCCATGGGGGAGTAGAGATCGTGGCCATGATCAACAGTGGCACATGATAAGAGAAGCCAAAAGTTGAGCAAAGCTAATGCGAAGCAATCACCAGCCAAAAAGTCTGTAAGAAAAGCCACAAAGGAGATGTGCCTCCACAGGGGAAAAAAAATTCACCAGAGCTCCAAAAAAATGGATGAGGTTTAGGGTTTAGGGTTTAGGGTTTAAAGTTTAGGGTTTTAGGGTTTCGGATTTAGGGTATATGGTATAAGGTTTTAGGGTTTAACATTTAGGATTTAGGGTAGTAGGTTTAGGGTTTACGGTTTAGGGTTTAGTGTTATGGTTTTCTTATTTATTTTATTTATTATTTTATTTATTTATTTTAAATTAAGTAAACTAGTAAGTTTAAGTTTATTTAGTTTATTTTTTATTTATTTTATTTTATTTTATTTTCTATTTTCATTTAGGTTCATTTTGATTTTGATTTTGATTTTGATTTTGATTTTGTTTAGTTTATTTATTTTAGGTTTACTTATTTTATCTTAGGTTTTTTATTTTAATTTATTTTTTAGGTTTAGGTATAGGTTTAGGTTTAGGTTTATTTTTCAGTTTAGTTATTTTTATTTTATATTTTAGGTTTAGGTTTTATTTTTTATTTTTAGGTTTAGGTGTCATTAGTTTTTTATTTTATTTTTTTAAGTTTAGGTTTTAGTTTTATATTTTAGGTTTATTTTTAGATTTTAATTTTTAGTTTAGGTTCAGGTTTATTTTTAGTTCATTCTATTTTATTTAGTTTAGGTTTAGGTTTAGGTTTAGTTTATTTTAGGTTTAGGTTTAGGTTTTATTTATTTTAGTTTAGTTTATTTTAGTGTAGGTTAAGGTTTATTTTATTTTTATTTTAGGTTTTGGTTTGTTTAGTTTAGGGTTTAGTTATTTTTATTTATTTATGTTTAGATTTTATTTTTTAGGTTTATTATTTATATTTAGGTTTTTATTTAGTTTTTATTTTATTTTATTTTAGGTTTATTTATTTTTATTTTAGATTTAGTTTTTATTTAATTTATGCTTTTTTTAATTTACTTTAGATTTATATTTATTTTATTTTAGTTTTCTTTTTCTTTTTAATTTTTTTTCTTTTAGGTTTAAGTTTAGGTTTAAGTAATGTTTTTATTTTATTTTATTTTTTATCATATTTTGATTTAAGATTTTTTATTTATTTTAAATTTAGGTTTTATTTAGTTTAAGTTTAGTTTTTTTTAGCTTTTTAGGGTTTAAGGTTTAGGGTTTTTTTCCTTTTTGGGTTTAACGTTTAGGGTTTAAGTTTTATGGTTTACGATTTAGGGTTTAGGGTTTTAGGGTTTAGGGTTTAGGATTTAGGGTTTAAAATTTAGGTTTTGGTGAGTTTAGGGTTAATGTTCATTTTAGGGTCTGTTTAGTTTAGGGTTTGGTTTGATTTAGGTTTTTTTATTTTAGTTTATTTTTTAGATTTAGGTTTAGGTTTATGTTTATTTTTTAGTTTAATTTTATTTTTATTTTATTTTTTAGGTTCAGTTTTTTTTTTAGGTTTAGGTTTAGGTTTTATTTTATTTTTTTAGGTTTACATTTTAAGTTTTTATTTTAGGTTTAGGTTTATGTTTTATTTTTTATTTTAGGTTTAAGTTTATTTTTAGTTTATTTAATTTAATTTAGATTAGGTTTAGGTTTAGGTTTAGTTTATTTTTGGTTTAGGTTTAGGTTTTATTTATTTTAGTTTAATTTATTTTACTTTATTTTTAAGTTTATTTTATTTTTTATATTTTATTTTTATTTTAGATTTTAAATTTTTTGTTAATATAGGGTTTAGGTTTTATTTTTTATTTATTTTTAGGATTTATTTTTAGGTTTATTTTTTAGGTTTAGGTTTTTATTTATTTATTTATTTATTTATTTTATTTTAGGTTTATTTTATTTTTATTTTACATTTAATTTTTATTTTATTTATGTTTTTTATTATTAGGTTTATTATCTTTTTACTTTAGTTTATATTTTTAATTATTTTATTTTAATTTATTTTTATTAGTTTATTTTATTTCATCTTTAAGTTTATTTTAGGTTTTAGTGTAAGTGTTTATTTTATTTTATTTATTTTCTTTTATTTAAGTTTAGGTTTTATTATTTAGGTTATTTTTAGGTTTTATTTAGTTTAGCTTTTAGTTTTTAGGTTTTTTTGGTTTACGGTTTAGGGTTCAGGGTTTAGGGTTTAAGGTTTAGGTTTAGTGTTTAGGGTTTAGGGTTAAGTTAGGGTTTAGAGTTCGTTTAGGGTTTAGGGTTTAACATTTAGGGTTTAAGCTTTAGGGTTTAGGGTTTAGGTTTAGGTTTTTTTATTTTAGTTTGTTTTTAGGTTTAGGTTTAGGTTTATCTTTATTTTTTAGTTTAATTTTATTATTTTTTTATTTTTAGGTTTAGGTTTTTTTTTAGGTTTAGGTTTAGGTTTTTTTTTTATTTTTTAGGTTTAGTTTTAAGTTCTTATTTCAGGTTTAGGTTTAGGTTTTATTTTTTATTTTAAGTTTAAGTTTATTTTTAGTTTATTTAATTTAATTTAGTTTAAGTTTAGGTTTAGGTTTAGTTTATTTTAGGTTTAGGTTTAGGTTTTATTTATTTTAGTTTAATTTATTTTAGTTTTGGTTTTGGCTTTATTTTATTTTTTATATATTATTTTTATTTTATGTTAAGATTTTTTGTTAATATAGGGTTTAGGTTTTATTTTTTATTTATTTTTAGGATTTATTTTTAGGTTTATGTTTTAGTTTTAGGTTTTTATTTATTTTTTATTTTATTTTATTTTAGGTTTATTTTATTTTTATTTTACGTTTAGTTTTTATTTTATTTATGTTTTTTATTCTTAGGTTTATTATCTTTTAGTTTAATTTATGTCTATTTATTTATTTTAATTTATTTTATTAGTTTATTTTATTTTATTTCTAGGTTTAGGTTTCGTTTAGTGTAGGTGTTTCTTTTATTTTATTTATTTTCTTTATTTAGGTTTAGGTTTTTTATTTATGTTATTTTTTATGTTTTATTTAGCTTTATTTTTTAGGTTTTTTTGGGTTTGTTTTAGGGTTTAGGGTTTAGTTTAGGGTTTAAGGTTTAGGTTTAGGGTCGGAGGTCAGTTTAGGGTTTAGAGGTTTAGTGGGTGAGGATAGGGTTTAAGTTTTAGAGTTTAGGGTTAGTTTAGTATTTAGGATTTAGTGTTTTAGTGTTTAGGGTTTAGGATTTAAGGTTTAGGGTTAGGGTTAGGGTTTAGTGTTTATGGTTTAGGGTTTAGGGTTTATGGTTTAGTGTTTTTTAGGGTTTAGGGTTTAGGATTTAAGGTTTAAGGTTTTAAGGTTTAGTGTTTACGGTTTAGGGTTTAGGGTTTTAGGGTCTAGTGTTGTAGGTTAGGTTTAGAGTTTAAGGTTTAGGGCTAGTTTTAGGGTTTAGAGTTAGGGTTATTTTATTAATTTTTTATTTTTTTTAAAGTAAGGAAACTGGTATGTTTAGGTTTATCTAGTTTATTTTTTTTATTTTTATTTAGGTTTCTAATTTAGTTTATGTTTATATTTATTTTATTTTATTTTACTTTTTATTTTTTATTTTATTTTATTTGTAGGTTTAGGTTTAGGTTTAGGTTTTAGTTTAGGTTTTTATTTTACTTTATTTTTTATTTTATTTAGGTTTAGGTTTTTTTATTTATTTTATTTTTAGGTTTTATTTAGTATAGGTTTATGTTTTTAAGTTTTAAGCTTTTTAAGGTTCAGGTTTGGTTTTAGAGTTTAGGGTTTTAGGGCTCAAGGTTTAAGGGGAGGGTTTAGGGTTTAGAGTTTAGGGTTTAGGTTTGTAGGCTTTAGGGCTTAAGGTTTAGGGTTTAGGGCCTAGGGTTTTTAGTGTTTAGGGTTTAGGGTTTAGAGTATAAGTTTTAGGTTTAAGGTTCAGGTTTTAGTTTAGTGTTTAGGGTTTTTGGTTTAATTTTTTTTTAACAGAGAACAAATTTAGATTCAACATTTCTTCTTTTCGATTTCATGAACCAAGTAACAAACCAGGGAAGTGAGGTAATCAAATGACCTTTACTCTAGCTAAAGCCTCGGTGTTCCTAATGTCTAGACTATATACCCATTACCATTCAATCTTATATAAATCAACACATCAATGAGAGGAAGAGAACTCAACATTCACACACTTAAGTTATAAGCACATGCATTTTTTGTATATTTATAACTAGCATCATAACACATATTATTATTCATTTATAAGCTTTTGAAAAATACATTTTGATTTAATGGTGATAATAGCCATGCACATGTTAGATTAAATCAACATATGCAAGCTTACATAATGGAAATCCATTTTATTTTACTTTATTTTGAAATGATGGCTGCATGAATTCAAATGACATACCAAATTAAACATGATTGGAAAGAGGACAATCAAATATAAGCATGTGATTCATTCAACCAAACTAGTTCATAAGGATAATTAAATAAAATAAGATTATTTAAAATAAACCAAAGCATCTTTATTAATTAAGTTTTGGATTTGATTTTATTTAAAGAGGAGAAGAGAAATCATCACTTGCTATTTTAAACCCAATCCCACATTAGTGACTTAATTTTATTTAAGGAAATGTAATTAAGTTGATTTTATGGGTTAATTAAGTTGAACACTTAATTAGATGAATTAATTACCTTTACCAATATCACCTTAAAGTAATTAACTAAATAGTTATGAGCCAACATGGTATGCATGGAAAATAAACTTGTAATGATTGTAGAAAATAAAAGGGCCCTAATGCAATTAGCTCATGATTAATAGTTAATTAAATTAAGGGACTTAATTTATTACTCTTATGATTTTCCCACACATATGGACTAACCATAATTTCGTTAAACTCATTTAGGTTATTAAACACCCAAAAGATCTACCCCATGATTTAATTAATTACGTCTAATATGATTATGATTTTAATTTGATTAAGTGATTTAATTAATTAGTTAAATCTTATTAATTTCATTTAAAAGGGAAAATGAACTTGGGAAAAGGGTCCCAACCCTATTCCTTAGTTCAATTGATTGAACAATGATAAAAAAACATAATTAACTAATTTATTATTGTTCATGGGATTAATTAATCTTTAATTAACTTAAAAGAGTAGTTATAATTTAATTAGTCAATTTTTCTAATTAAGTGAGCAATTAATCCCAAGAAAATCATGGGAGACCATGGATACATGAGAAAAACATAGTTCCATCCTCTCTACTTCAATGTATAAAGTTTGTGAGAGGTGGGATCATCTATTATGTCAAAGGAGATCTCAAGCCATTTAGAATTCATGAGGTTGGCATATATGAGGATGGCTTACTACCTCCCTCAAAATCAACAAGTCTATTCTTGCGAACTTGGCCAAAGTTTAAAAATAAAAGAAAAAGAAAAAGAAAGAGAAAGAGAAAAAAAAGAAAAGAAAAGAGAAAATGAAAAAGAAAATAAAAGGGAGCGAAAATAGACTTGGAGGAAGAAGTGGAGCCAAACATTAGATTCCACTCAGAGTTCATTACTCCATTCAAACATATAGGTAGGATGACCTAACCTCCACCAGGCAGAGGAAGAGGCCAATTCAGAGGTAGTCTTAGGGATGGAAAACCTCCTTATTGGCCACCCAATAGAAGTTATGTCCCAACTACCAGGAGTACACCTGCTATCTATATAGACTTAGAATCTTGTTCATAGGATGAATCTTATATGGTTAACACACTAGCCAGCTCTTGTCAGTAGTAGTTCCGTTGGAGGTGACACTTGACCGATAGTAGAAAAACCAAAGCATAAGTGTGAAATGTGAATCCTGGGAACCATCTCTAACCCCACTTTCCACTCAAAAGTTGAGGGTTTGTTAGTTAAATCCCCTAAGTCATCCAGTGTGAAGACTTAGAGGTTCTTTTTGGGATCATCATCCTCAAGTCAAGAAGTTAATGTAAAACTTGAGTATGATTCATAAAAAGATTTAATAGAATTACCTTCTGATTGGTACTTTCCTTGTGTTCATAATTTAGTAATGAAAAGGTTAATCACATATACTTGGTCAAAGCACAGGTCATACTACTTCAAAAGAATATGGAATAATAAATGAAAAAGCTCTCAATTAAGATTGATGATTACTAGGATTTGGTACAGTGGATCCAGTCAAAGTTGATGATTACTACTTAGTCATCACCATTTGGAATCTGATAGGTTGTTTTCAAATCACATTAAATCATATGAGGAGCTATGCTTAAAAACTTTAGATGATCCATGTGTTTTAAAGTCAAAGGTGCACCTCCAGAGTTTGAAGAAGAGATCAATCAACCATCGATGAGCTCAAGGAAATCAACTTAAGAATTGAAGAAGATCCATGCCCGACATACATCAGTTCTTTGTTGAATGAAATTGACACAATGACTTAGTTAGGCTATTAACTGAGTTTAAGGACTACTTTGCAAAGAGTTATGAAGAGATGCTTGGATTGGCTCCTGATGTAGTGGTCCATAAAGCAGCAATAGAGCCTAGTGTTAACCCTATCAAGCAAACTCCTAGATGCATGCAATTAGACATAGAACAACAGGTCATTTTTGAAGTCAAGAAATTGATCGGCTACTTGGAAAAACAATACCTATGGTTAGCTGGTCATCCCAATTAAAAAAAAGAATGGCCAAATTCACATATACATCAATTTTAGGGATTTAAATAAGGCATATCCAAAAGATAAATTTCCACTACCAATCTCAGAGCTGATGGTGGACATTAACTCATCTCATGCAATTTTCTCTTTCATGGATGGCTCAATTGGATATAACTAAATAATGATGGCGCCTGAAGATAAAAGAAACACTGCTTTTAGAACACTAATCAGAATCTATTGCTATAAGGTCATGCCTTTCAGCCTTAAAAATGCCTATGCTATATACGAGCGGGCTATGACTCGAATCTTTGACAACTCATTCATCATCAAGTTGAGTGCTATGTCGATGATCTTATGGTCAAAAGTATAGAAAAAGAATATCATCTCTTTGACTAGAGAGTAGTTTTTGAATAGTTAAGATAATTTAACCTCAAAATGAACCCTTTGAAGTGTTCATTCAGAGTAGCATCAGAATAATTCCTTGGGTTTATTGTCTAACACCAAGTAATCAAAATCAATCTAGAGAAGATCAAGGCGATATTAGAAATCTCCTGCCCTAAAAGTTTACTCAACTCAGATCATTCCAAGGGTGGTTGGTGTATCTAAGATGCTTTATATCCAAACTATCAGGAAGATGCCAGCCATTCTTAGCACTTGTCAAAAAGGATGCCAATTCCAAGTGGGATGACAAGTGTGAGCATGCCTTTAAAGAAATCAAGCATTAGCTGATGACGCCACGGTTCTAGTAGCCCCTATCCTGGCCAAGCCTCTCATACTTTACATTGCTACATTAGAGGACTCCCTTGGTGCTTTGTTATGCCAATGGGGAAGGAAAATGCACTCTTCAACTAATTAATTGAGAAGCATTTAGCTTTAATCTTTGAATTTAAAAGCTACAAAGACTACATGCTTCTTCATAAGGTGAACTTAATCTCTAGGATCAATCCACTACAGTATCTCATGACATGGTTGACACTATTCAGATGGTTGGCACGATGGTCCATGATCCTCTTGTAGTTTGACATTACCTTCATACCCCTCTGTGTAGTGAAAGGACAAGTGCTAGTAGATTTCTTAGAAGCACACCCACTTCTTGACTCTCCACTTAGTGATGATCTTCCTGATGAAAAAATCATGAACTTTGGGGATACTAACATTCACCACTGAGAGATGTACTTTGATGGTTCGGCTTCCTCTCAAAGAGGAGAAAAACCATAATCTAGTATTCTAGGAAAGGCAGGGGTAGGAATAGTTCTCTTTACTTCGGATCGCAATGTGATGAAATTCTCATATCATCTATCCAATCCTTGCACCAACAAAGAAGCTGAATATGAGGCTCTAATTTTTGGTCTTGAGTTAGCAGTTACTTTAAGCATCCAGAACATAAACATCTTCAAGAATTCTCAACTAGTTATGAACCAAATCGTTGGGTCCTATAAGGTAATAAAGCCCAAGATCCATCACTACCACAAGTACACCATGGAGTTATTGGCCCAAATCCTAGAGGTTACCATTTATAAGATACCTTGAGGAGAGAATGTCATAGTGCATGCTTTAGCCAAGCTTGCCAAGGAGTTGTCATGTTTGGAGAATTAGTCCATATAAATAAAGGTCCAAAATAGACAATTCTTATCCCTTATTGATATTGAACTCATCAAAAAGTACTCTCTTGAAGGGGAGGTTGCCATTGCTAAGAAGTACAAGGAGTTAGATTAGAGGGAACCATTCATGGATTACCTAAATAAAGGCAAACTACCTCAAGAGAAGTCCCAAGCCCATCAGATGAAGCAAAGAGTACTTTCTTACACTCATGTAGATGGTGTCTTGTACGGGCGATCTTTCAACCATATGTGGTTACATTATTTATACAAGCACATAGCCCGTAAGATCATGATCGAGGTACACTCAGGATTATGTGGAGCCAACTTTTTTGGTCTAAAGATGAAAGCCAAAATTAAGAGACTAGGATACTACTGGCTGTCGATGATTAAAGATTGCATGGATTCGACTAGGCGATTCCACCAATGTAAAATACACAGTGTGGTCCTACACCAACTACCCAACATTCTACATCCTACATTGGTCTCATGGCCATTCGAGTGTTGGGGTACTAACATAGTGGGTCTGATTGATCCTCTTTCTTACAAGTGTCATTGGTTCATCTTAGTCGCATCGACTTTTTCCAAATGGGTGAAGGTGCTTACCGAGAGAGCTCGATGTGCACTTTTTTAGGAACCATATCGTATATAGGTTCAAAGTGTCTCGATGAATTATATCTGATAATGGTACTTTATTCTAAAGCACCAAGATCAACAACTTTGCCTAGATACACAGCATAGATTAGAGATATTCTACCATTAACTACATGGAAAATTAGTAAAAGTCTTCAACAAAACACTCATCCAAATACTAAAGACATAATAAGATAGTGGCATGAGCATTTAGTTGAAGCCTTGGCTTCTGCATGACATATAGAACTCCAACTCAATCTACTCATTTCTTCAAAAGTCGTTTCTACCATTAGAAGTTCAACTCTCATAACTAAGGATAGTTGTGGGTAGCAAGATGATAATAGAGAGAGTGCCAAGTTGCGGCTATAAGAGCTCGAAGGTTTGGAGGAGAGATTCTTGTGGGCATGCCAAAATCTTTAGTTATACAAAGCTAAAATGATTCAAGCTCATAATAAGTTGGTCCGTCTGTTTTCAAGAAGAGCTTATTTTAGGAGACCGATTGTTGCCCATCATAAGATGGGAGGCATGTTTGAACCCACTTGGGAAGGCCTTTTTTCCATAAAGAAGGCCTACCAAGAAGGACCTTATCAGCTTATTAATCATAAGGGAGAGCACCCAATGCTTCCAATCTACGGGCTCTACTTAAAAATATTATAAATCATGTTTAAAAATAATTATCATCAATGAAAATTTCTTTTCAAATTCAATCTCTTCCATGTTGAAAGTATTTTTGTTTGTGAATTTTCCATGATGTGTTTAGGGTAGGTGAAAGGAACCTGAGTGGCTTGATATCCTGCATCGACACAACATAAACACAAACTACACACAAACATATAAAAAAAACACATATCATTCCTCTTGGGCTACTCTGAGTTGATATAACGCCCCCAGCGGCACTCACTCAATAACTACTCTAGGTCGGATTGACGTGCTACCCTACTAGTGTGTCACCCTAGTGGTATTCTTACTTGGGAGGATGTAAGTCTGCTATGCTTTCCTTCCTTACTTGGCCACTACACACCGATGAGCTCCTTATTAGTTTGGTAAGCCATACTACATGGCTGGTAAGCTACCTTATGTAGGCTTTGTTTAAGAGGATGTGAGTCTGCTATGCTTTCTTCTTATATTAGCCTTCGTGTACTAAATAGGTCGAGTATATTTGAAGTTTAGGATAAGTCCCTAGAGGCTCCTTCCCTCTTGACTACTTCAAGTTTGAGTCCTTCCTCATAGAGTCTGGAGACATCTGTCCAGATGATAAACAATCTGATGTTCTACTCAAAAAGTTGTAATCCTACATGCTTTCTTTCCAGATTGCTCATTATACACCGACGAGCACCTTAGGTTGGTTTGTTCTCATTATGTTGATGGATACACCACTCATGCTGATGGATACACATTAGGTTGGTTGGTTCTTGCATCTTAGGATACTTCACTCATGGTAGATGTAAGTTTGCTACATTTTTTCCTTGAGTTAGTCACCACATCTATATGCTTTCTTTTCCAGGGCTCAGGATAACGCCCCTAGCAGCACCTCCCCTGTGGGCACTAAATTTGGATCACATCCTTTATGACCCCATTTAGACACTACCTGGGTTACTATCAGAATGAATAGTTCCCTTTTCCTAGTAACCCCTCTTGTGGTTGGAGAATGTCCGGTGGATGTGCAGATTCTCCCTTGGTCTAGTAAATCTGAGATAGGTTAAGACTGACATAGCCCCATGTTAGTGTGGTCCCTCACACACCAACAGGGTCCACATAAACATATAAACAAAATATATATTCACTTTTGGATTAAGAGGACTCCCCTAATGGTACCTTTTCCTAAGCAAGCATCCTATCTTTATGGAAGTGTCAACAAAACTCCCTATAGGAATCGCCAGACTACTCTTGAATTGATATAAGTCTCCAACGGCATTCACTCAGTAGTCACCCCTAAGTTGGGTTTGATTTGTTGTGCTACCAACAGGTCACCCTAGCGATTGTTCCCTACTTTAGAAGATGTAAGTCTGCTACACCTTCTTCTTAGCATAGTTGTTCCACACTAAAAGGAAACCCCATAGGTTGGCAAGCTCTACCCCATGACCAGTAGACTATCCCTTTGGATTTGTAACTCTAAGGTAGGACAAGTCTGATATAGAACCTTCTCAGTGGGTCCATCACACATCGACATGGTCCAAAAATTAAATCTATTAAATTTGATCGAGCTCACATTCCCAGCGGATATGCCCTCAATCCAAAATCAAACTAAACCAAATAAATCATATCAAATCACATGAAACTAAGATTTAATTAATCCTGACTACTTTTGAGTTGACATAAGTCTCCAGCGACATTCACTGAGTAGTTTCCCTAGGTCAAATTCGATTTGTTGTGCAACCAATAGGTCACCCCAGCAGTTGTTCCTTGCTTTCGAAGATGTAAGTCTGTTATGCCTTTTTCCTAGCACAACTGTTGTACACTATAAAAAATCTATTAGGTTGGCTAGCTCTACCCCGCATCTAGTAGACCATCCCTTTGGATTTGTAAACCTGAGGAAGGTCAAGGCTGATATTGCCCCTTCTCAATGGGTCCATCGCACATCGATAGGGTTCATATATTAACTCAGATTAAATTAAACCTAATTTGATTTTTCCCAATGCAGTTAAATCACACCCTTCTCCCTAGTGGAGCCCCAAATCATATATAAATAAGTCAAGGAACAAATCAAATTCAAAACTAACCACCTCAGTGGAGCCAAGTTAAACCAACTCCCCCAGTAGATTCTAAATCAAAGAAATCCAACCAAACTCTTTTCCCCAATGGATACATCCCCAAACAATTCTTTGAAATCAAACTCAAATCCCAATCCCTAGTGGATAGCCCAAACCTGCTTCTCTAGTGGAAGGTTCATATACCCAATCCCCATCGAACTCGAGCCCATATCTCTAGTACATATGCTTCCACATCAATTAAAATAAAACAAATTAAAGTCAATTTGATCTTAATCCCTAATGGATTATAGATTCTTATCCCCAGCATATCTTTTTTTGATAAATCATATAATCAAATCAAATTCGAACCTTATCCCTTGTAGATTTTCCTCTTTTATGCCCTCAACATAGACCCCTCATATGTCATGTCCAATTCATGAGTGATCTCTTAGGATCTCCCTCCATGTCCTTGACATGGAATTCTCATCAAATCTTATTTCTTATGCACACCTTTAATACTTTAACCAAAAGCTTAATAATGTATTCATTCAAATTACATCATCTTAGCATTGCAATCAACATTTTATTTGATGGTGCAAGCTCAAACTAACTATACAATATCATGCTAAAGATATTATATTGTGAATTAACACACTATATTATATTATAATATATGATGTTATATTATAATTTACTATAATGTAATATATATTGTCTAACATTACACCTCATTATAATCACTTAAAATGATCAAATAAATAATAAAATTTACTCAAAATATGAATAATGTTCATTTTGGATGTAAATTGTTATTTTTCTATTAGAAATGGTACAAAATAGAATAATTTTGGTGTTGCTTCTTAGTGTGTGTCATGAATTTGGCCAAATTCTTCCATCTCAACCTTTAAATTAACATTTTTGTGAGTTTTGACCTAATGTATTATAACAAAAGTAAAACATACTAAAATGTACAATAACATTAGTAACACACCACCACTTTCATATATATGTGAAGTTATATTGTTATGTACATTATATTTTAATATGCTTTCATATAATATATTATCTTACATTACACCTTAAAATGAATCACTTTAAGTAAAAAATTTATAAAATTTGGTTGAAAAATGAACATTTATTTGGGATGCAAAAATTCCATTTTTTTGATTAAATGACACACCATAGCACAACCCCCATGATGTTCCTTAAAGCTTACTTTAAATTTGGCCAAATCCCATCATCTCGACCTATAAATCAGTATTTTTATGAATTATACTAGTGCAAACTCTACTACATCTTACTATAACAAACTAAAATATGGTAAAAAATAAGTAGTAATACACAATAGTATGCTATAATTCATGATGCTACATTATGTTATGACATCCTATATTATAATACACTATAACATATTATATTATATTATATTGCATATCACATCACAAAGGATTGCTTATGATAAAAATTCAAAAATTAGTCTAAATAATAAAGAAACTATATATTTTAGTCATATCACTTACATTATTTAAATCGACGCAATATATTATGATGCCATGCTCTACCTACTAAGCATTTGGCCAAATTCCACCATTTTAAAGTCTAAATCAAAATTTTTATAAATAATAATAGTGTTGGCTCGACTGCATGATTGTAAAATAATAAAATAATTAAAAATGCATAAAACAATATATTATGATATATGATGTTATACTATGCTACAACATATAATATTTATTTTAAACATAAAATCTTACTTTTATAGTACAAGTGGCGTAGCACACCTTTGGTACTACAACATAATTCCAACTTGAAATTTAACAAATTTCATCATCTAAATTTTTAAATCAATATTTTTATGGTTTATATTAATTTAGACTATAGGGCACAATACCATAATATATTAAAAAATTTCAAAAGTTTTATAACTTCCAAAAACACATCACTACATGCTCAAATATATGATGCTACATTATACTATAATATATGGTGTTATATGATTTAGGGTTTAAGGTATTCAAATCTCAGTCAAGGAAAAGTCTCTTGAAGACATTTTCCTTAGCCACCATAACAATGCTAGGAATAGGTCATTCTTTAGATCTACTACTAATGACATCTTTATTCAATGTTTATGGTTTAGGGTTTAAGGTTAGGGTTTAGAATTAGTTTAGGGTTTAATGTTTAGGGTTAGTTTAGGGTTTAGGGTTTAGGGTTTAGGGTTTAGGTTTAGGAGGTTTGGGTTTTAAGGTATTTTTAGGGTAGGGTTAGGCTGGGTTTATGGTTTTAGGGTTTAGGGTTTAGAGTTTAGCATTTAGGGTTTAGTGTTTAGTGTTTAGAGTTTTTATGGTTTAGGGTTTAAGGTTTGAGGTTTAGGGTTTATGAGTTTAGTGTTTAGGGTTTAGGGTTTTGGGTAAGTTTGGTTTTAGGGTTTTATGGTTTAAGTTTTAGATTTAGGGTTTATGTTTTAGTTTGGGGTTTAGAGTTTAGGGTTCAAGGTTTAGGGTTTAAGGTTTTTCTTTTTTTTGATAGAGAACAAATTTAGATCTAGCATTTCTTCTTTTCAATTTCATCAACCAGGTAGCACCCCAAGTTTTTAAGACACAAGAGATTACATAGATAAAAAATGAGCACTTATAGAGCAAATCAAAAACCCAAGATAAGTAAAACCATCTCTATTGTAAAGACACAATTTCATAAGTAGCAGATCGGATCGATGGTTCTTCAGTATCTCCAATTCCCATCAGAACCACCCCCACCACTCGACAAGCTGGATCTGCCATCATATCCTTGATTTCTACCTCCACCACCACCATGGATGTAACCTCTATCGCTCCTACCACCTCCATAACCACAACTACTCTAACCACCACCTCCATATCCACCAGCACCTCTAGATCCCCCACCACCACTATGATAACCGTCTCCTCCACCTTCGACTCCACCGATAGATCTAGACTGAGCCTAGTTGATGGTGATATTTCTGCAGTCAAGGTTCTGCCCATTCATAGGGTTTAGGGTTTAGGGTTTTAAGGTTTAAGGTTTAGTGTTTAAGGCTAGGGTTACAGTTTAGGGTTTAGGGTTAGTTTAATGTTTAGCGCTTCGAGTTTAGGGTTTAAGGTTTTTTAGGCTTTAGGGTTTAAGGTTTAGGGTTTATAGTTTTAGGGTTTAGGGTTTAGGGTTGTAGGTTTAGGGTTTAGGGTTAGTTTTATGATTTAGGGTTTAGGGTTTAATTTTTAAGATTGAGAGTTTGGGCTTTTTTTAAAAAAAAATAAAAATTAAGTAAACCAGTGGGTTTAGGTTTATTTAGTTTATTTTTTTTATTTATTTGAGATTATTTTTTATTTTAATTTAATTTAGTCTATTTATTTTAGGTTTTTTATTTTAATTTAGGTATTGTTTTGTATATTTTCTAGGTTTATTTATTTTAGTTGAGTTTTATTTTATTTTTTTTTAGGTTTTTAGTTTAGGTTTTATTTTATTTTTAGGTTTAGTTTTTTTGGTTTATTTTTTTTAGTTTAAGTTTAGGTTCATTTTAGTTTATTTTATTTTATTTAGTTTGGAAGGTTTAGGTTTATTTTTAGAGTTTTATATTTATTTTATTTCTTAGGTTTAGGTTTTATCTTTTATTTTTAGGTTTTTATTTTATTTTTTAGGTTTACATTTTAGGTTTATTTTATTTTTCTAGTTTAGGTTTTTATTTTATTCTATTAGTTTAGGTTTAGCTTTATCTTAGTTTATTTTAGTTTCTTTTATTTTATTTAGTTTAGGTTAAAGTTTATGTTTTATTTATTTCAGTTTAATTTATTTTAGTTTAGGTTCAGGTTTATTTTATTTTTATTTTAGGTTTAGGTTTTTTTTGTCATGGGTTTAGGTTTTATTTTTTTATTTATTTTTAGGTTTATTTTTAAGGTTTAGGTTTTTATTTAGTTTTTATTTTATTTTAGTTTTATTTTATTTTTAGTTTTTATTTTATTTAGGTTATTTATTTTTTTTAGTTTAATTTAGGTTTTCATTTATTTTATTTTAGTTTAATTTTATTTTATCTTAATTTATTTTGGTTTAGGTTTAGGTTTTTATTATATTTTATTTTATTTTCTAGGTTTAGGTTTATTTTTTATTTTATTTTAAGTTTTTTTAGTTTAGGTTTTTTTTGTTTTATTTTATTTAGGTTTAGGTCTTTTTATTTATTTTATTTTGTTAGGTTTATTTAAAGTTTATTTTATTTTATTTAGTTTTAGTTTAGGTTTAGGTTTAGTTTATTTTATGTTTACTTTAATTTAGTTTAGGTTTATGTTTATTTTGTTATTTTTATTTAATTTTTATTTTACGTTTAGGTTTTTTCGTTAGTTTAGGGTTTAGTTTTTATTTTTTTTATTTTTATGTTTTATTTTTAGGTTTATTTCTTTGGTTTAGGTTTTTATATAATTTTTTATTTTATTTTATTTTAGGTTTAATTTATTTTTAGTTTTTTCTATTTAGGTTTATTATTTTTTAGTTTAGTTTAAGTTTTTATTTATTTTATTTTAATTTATTTTAAATTTTTATTTTGTTTTTTTAGGTTTAGGTTTAAGTTTTAATTTAGGCATTTATTTTATTTTATTTTATTTATATTTAAGTTTTTTTATTTTTTTATTTGTAGGTTTTATTTAATTTAGGTTTAGAGTTTTGTGGCAAGGATTTAGTGGTTTAGTGTTTAGAGTTTAGGGTCTGTGGCTCAGTTTAAGATTTAGGTTTAGTGTAGGTTAAGGTCAGTGGTTTAAGGATCTGGTTATGGTTTAGCCATACCTTTGGTAGTGGCTTTTTTTTAGTTAGTAGTGGAAAGATTTTAGTGGTTTAGTGGGTTTATGGTTTAGATTAGGGTTTAAGGGTTTGGTTTAGGTGGGTTTAGTTTGTTTAGTGTGGGTTTAGGTTTAGGGTTTAGTATTTAGGATTTGGGTTTGATTGTAGGTTTAGGGTTTAGGGTTTAGGTTTAATGTTTATGGTTTAGGTTTACTGGTTTAGGTTTTAAGGTTAGGTTAAGGTTTTTCATCTTGGGTTTAGGTTTTAGTTTTGGGTTTAGGGTTTTTATTTTTTTTAATAGAGATCAACATTTATTCTTTTTGATTTCATCATCCAAGTAACACAGTTCGAGTCAGCGATGACATAGATCAGCTGGAGCATTTAGTTTTCCCAAGTATTCAGAAATCAACACCATGGCAAATGGTGCCACTTAAGAACCGAACATGGATCAACTAAAGATCGAAGATCCGAAGCAAAACCAAAAGAAATTTCTAGAAAACCAGCTCATAAATGATGAGAAAAAGAATGAAAAGGATTCAAGAATCGTTAGAGCTCGGGACAGGGAGGGGGTTTTTTTGTTGTCATTTTTTGGTTATTTTTTTTGTTTTTTTATTTTGGTTTCTTTTATTTTATTTTTTTTTGGGTTTGGGGTTTAGGGTTTACGATTTAGGGTTTTAGGGTTTAAAATTTAGGGTTTAGGGTTTAGGGTTTAAGATTGTAGGTTTAAGATTTAGGGTTTAGGGTTCAGGGTTAGGGTTTTTTCTATTTTTATTTTTTTATTTTTTTATTTTTATAAATTTAGTAAACTAGTAGGTTTAGTTTATTTTTTATTTTATTTATTTTATTTTATTTTTATTTTTTATTTTTTATTTTATTTTGAGTTTATTTTTTATAGTTTAGGTGTTTTATTTTAATTTATTTTTTTTTATAGGTTTAGGTTTATTTTTAGTTTAGTTTTTTTTTTAAAGGTTTAGGTTTTATTTTTTATTTTTTTGGTTTAGGTTTAGTTTTTTTATTTTATTTTAGGTTTAGGTTTTAGGTTTTATTTTAGGTTTATTTTAGGCTTTATTTTAATTTAGGTTTGGTTTATTTTAGTTTATTTAGGTTTATATATTTATTTAGTTTAGGTTTAGGTTTATTTTATTTTTATTTTAGGTTTAGGTTTTATTAGTTTAGGGTCTAAGTTTTATTTTTTTTTATTTTTAGGTTTATTTTTTAGGTTTAGGTTTTTATTTAGTTTTTATTTTATTTTATTTTATTTTAGGTTTATTTTATTTTTATTTTAGGTTTAGTTTTTATTTTACTTAGGTTTTCTATTTTTTTTTATTTTAGTTTAGGTTTTTATTTATTTTATTTTAGTTTAGTTTTTATTGTTTTTATATTTTCTTTGTTTTTTAGGTTAGGTTTAGGTTAGGTTTAAGTTCTGTTTTTTATTTTATTTTTAATTATTTTATTTTAGGTTTTATTTAGTTTAGGTTTAGCTTTTAAACTTTTTAGGGTTTAGGGTTTAAGGTTTAGGGTTTAGGTTTTAGGTTTAGGCTTTAGGCTTTAGGGTGTTAGGGTTTAGGGTTTAGGAGTTAGGGTTTAGAGATTTTAGGATTTAGGGTTTAGGGTCTAAGGAATAGGTTTTAGTTTTAGGGTTCAGGTTTTAGTTTATGGTTAAGGGTTTTTTGCTTTTTTTAATAGAGAACAAATTCATATTCAACATTTCTTATTTTCAATTTTGTCAACCAAGTAATACACCAAGTTTTCTAAGAGACAAGCGATGACATAGATCAAAAATGAGCTTGCCAAGAATAAATCAAAAACCCTAGATAACTAGAGCCATCTCTACTGTAAAGACACAATTCCATAAGCAGTAGATCGAATAGGCTATTCTTCAATTTCTTCAGTTTCCATCAGAACCACCTATGCCTGTCTAGTAGCGGGATCCACCATCATATCCATGACCTCTCCCTCTGCCATCACCACGGCTGTAACCTCCGTTGCTCCTCCTGCCTCCATATCCACCACTGCTCTAACCACCACCTCCATATCCACTAGTACCTCTAGATCCCCCACCACCACTATGATAACTACCGCCTCCACCTTCGACTCCACCGCTAGATCTAGGCTGAGCCTGGTTGATAGTGATATTTTTTTTCATCAAGGTTCTGCCCATTCTTGGGTTTTAGGTTTAGGTTTAGGTTTATTGGGTATCAAGGTTTAGTTTATTTTTTAAAATTTATTTAGTTACTTTAGGTTTAGGTTTAGTGTTTGAGGTTTACGATTTAGGGTTTAGGGTTTAAGGTTTAGGGTTTACGATTTTAGGGTTTAGGTTAGGGATTAGGGTTTAGGGTTTAGAGTTTAGGGTTATAGGTTTAAGGTTTAGGGCTTTAAAGTTTAGGATTTATGGTTTATGATTTCTTTTTTTAATTAAGAAATCAGGTAGGTTTAGGTTTATTTAGTTTATTTTTTTACTTATTTTAGTTTATTTTATTTTATTTATTTGTATTTAGGTTTATTTTTTATTTTTGTGTTATTTAGTTTATTTATTTTAAGTTTATTTATTTTTGTTTAGGTTTTTTATTTTAGTTTATTTTTTAGGATTAGGTTTAGGCTTAGGTTTATTTTTTATTTGAGAGTTATTTTTATTTTATTTTTTTGGTTTAGGTTTTATTTTCTATTTTCAATTTAGATTTAAGTTCATATTTTATTTTTTTAGGTTTAGGTATTAGATTTTTATTTTAGGTTTATTTTTAGGTTTTATTATTTTATTTAGGTTTAGGTTTATTTTAAGTTTATTTTATTTTATTTTATTTAGTTTAGGTTTAGGTTTTCGTTAAGTTTATTGTAGGTTTAGGTTTAGGTTTTATTTATTTTAGTTTAGGTGCATGTTTACTTTATCTTATTTATTTTATTTTAATTTTTCATTTAGGTTTTTTTTTAGTTTTGGGTTTAGGTTTATGTTTTTATTTATTTTTATTTATTTTTATTTTATTTTATTTTACATTTAGTTTTATTTCATTTTATTTTTTATTTTAGGCTTATTTTATTTTAAGTTTAGTTTAGGTTTTATTTAGTTTATTTTATTTATATATATTATTTATTTTATTTTATTATTAGTTTAGGAAGAGTTTAGGTTTCATCTTATTTTAATTTATTTAGGTTTAGGTTTTATATATATTTTGGTTTTATTTAGTTGGATTAGGTTTTTTTTTAAGGTTTAGGGTTTAGTATTTTGGATTTTAGGGTTTTATCATGTCATTAGGGTTTAGGGTTTAGGGTTTAGTGTTTAGGCTTTAGGGTTTAGAATTTTTAGGGTTTAGCATTTTGGGTTTAGGGTTGACATAAGATTTAGGGTATTTTTAATTAAGTAAACTGGTATGTTTATGTTTATTTAGTTTATTTAGTTTTTTTTAATTATTTTAGTTTATTTTATGTTTTATTTTATTTATGTTTATTTTTTAATTTTAGTTAGTTTAGTTTATTTATTTTAGTTTAGGTTTTTTATTTTAGTTTTTTTTATGTTTAGGTTTAGGTTTAAGTTTATTTTTAGTTGTGTTTTCTTTTTATTTTGTCATTTAGGTTTAGGTTTTCTTTTATTTTAGGTTTAGCTCAGTTTTGTGTTTTATTTTAGGTTTTATTTTTTAGTTTAGGTTTAGTTTTATCTTTAGTTTATTTTAATTTATTTGGTTTAGGTTTAAGTTTAGGTTTAGTTTATTTTAGGTTTAGGTTTAGCTTTTATTTATTTTAGTTTAGTTTATTTTAGTTTAGGTTTAGGTTTATTTTATTTTATTTATTTTATTTTTAATTTAGGTTTAGGGTGTTTTTTGTTTAGGGTTTAGGGATTATTTTTTATTCATTTTTTATATTATTTATAGGTTCACTTTTTTTGGTTTAGGTTTTATTTTTTTTCTTTTAGGTTTATTTAAGGTTTATTTTATTTATATTTTAAGTTTAGTTTTTATTTTATTTAGGTATTTTACTCTTAGTTTATTTTATTTTTTTAGTTTAGTTTAGGTTTTTATTTCTTTTATTTTAGTTTATTTTTATTAGTTTATTTAATTTTATTTTTATGTTTAGGTTTAGGTTTTAGTTTAGGTTTTTAATTTATTTTATTTACTTTATTTTATTTGGGCTTAGGATTCTTTATTTAATTTCTTTTTAGGTTTTATTTAGTTTAGGTTTAGATTTTTTTTATTTTTATAGTTTAGGGTTTAGGGTTTGGGGTTTAGGGTTTTGGGTTTAGGGTTGTAGGTTTTAGAGTTTAGGGTTTAGGGTAGAGGGTTTAAGTTTTAGTGATTAGGGTTTAAGGTTATGGGTTTAGGGTTTAGGGTTTTAAGGTTTAGGATTTAGGGTTGTAGGTTTAGGGTATAGAGTTTAGGGGTTAGGGTTAATTTTAGGGTTTAGGTTTAGGGTTGGTTTTATTATTATTTTTTAATTTTTAAATTAAGTAAAGTAGGTTTATTTATTTAATTTTTTATTTATTTTAATTTATTTTAATTTATTTTATTTATTTTTTATTTAGGTTTATTTTTATTTTTATTTAGTTTAGTTTATGTTTTTATTTTATTTTATTTTTAGGTTCAAGTGTAGGTTTATGTTTATTTATTAGTTTAGTTTTATTTTTATTTTATTTTTTTAGTTTTAGGTTTTATTTTTTATTTTTAGGTCTAAGTTTAAGCTTTTATTTTATTTTTTATTTATTTTTATATTTTATTTTTTAGTTTAGGTTTAGGTTCATTTTTAGTTTATTTTATTTTATTTAGTTTTAATTTAGATTTAGCTTTAGTTTATTTTAAGTTTATGTTTAGGTTTTATTTATTTTAGTTTAGGTTTACGTTTATTTTTATTTTTATTTTAGGTATAGGTTATTTTTTTAGTTTAGGGTTTAGGATTTATTTTTTATTTATTTTAATGTTTTTTAGGTTTATTATTTAAGTTTAGATTTTTATTTAGTTTTTATTTTATTTTAATTTAGGTTTCTTTTATTTTTATTTTAGGTTTAGTTTTTATTTTATTTAGCTTTTTTTAGTTTAGTTTTAGTTTTTATTTATTTTCTTTTAGTTTAGTTCTTAATTATTATTTTATTTTCTTTTTTGATTTAGGTTTAGGATTAAGTTTAGGTTTAGGTTTCAATTTATGTTTATAATTTATTATATTTTGGTTTAGGTTTTTTATTTATTTTATTTTTTTGGTTTTGTTTAGTTTTGGTTTAGGTTTTTAGGTTTTTAGGGTTTAGGGATTAGGATTTAGTGTTAGTGTTTAGAGTTTGGGTCTAAGGTTTAGTATTTAGGCTTTTATGTTTAGGGTTTTTAGGGTTTAGGATTTGGGATTTAGGGTTTTGGATTATTTTTAACAGAGAACAAATTCAGATTCAACATTTCATCTTTTTGATTTTCTCAACCAAGTAACACAATAAGTTTTCTAAGACATAAGCGATGACATAAATCAAAAATGAGCAGGCATAGAGCAAATCAAAAATCCTAGATAACTAGAATCATCTCTGCTATAAAGACATAGTTCCATAAGTAGCAGATCAAAATGGCCATTCTTCAATTTCTCCAGTTTCCATCAGAACCACACCGACCTCTCGAGTAGAGGTATCCACCATCATATCCCCGATCTCTCCCTCCACCGCCACCCCGGCTATAACCTCCGTTGTTCCTCCCACTTCCATAACCACCACTATTTGGACCACCACCTCCATATCCACCAGCACCTCCAGATCCCCCACCAACATAGGTTTTTATTTTTTGTTTATTTGTAGGCTTTATATTTTCTTTAAGTTTAGGTTTATTTATAGTTTATTTTATTTTATTTAGTTTAGGGTTTAGGTTTAGTTTATTTTAGGTTTAGGTTTTAGTTTTATTAATTTTAGTTTACTTTATTTTAGTTTAGGGTTTAGGTATTATTTTTTATTTATTTTTAGGTTTAGGTTTTTTATTTAGTTTTTATTGTATTTTATTTTGGTTTATTTTATTTTTATTTTACGTTTAGTTTTTATTTTATTTTTCTTATTTATTTTTAGGTTTATTTTATTTTTTAGTTTAGTTTAGGTTTTTATTTATTATATTTTAGTTTAGTTTAGTTTTAGTATTTATTTTTATTTTATTTTTTGGTTTAGGTTTAGATTTAGGATTAAGTTTTAGTTTAGGTTTTTATTTTATTTTATTTTTTAATTTTATTTAGGTTTAGGTTTTTCTGTTATTTTATTTATTTTATTTTTAGGTTTTATTTAGTTTAGGTTTAGGTTTTTAGGGTTTAGGGTTTAGGGTTTATGATTTACAGTTTAGGGTTTAGGGTGCAGGTTTTAGGCTCAGGTTTAGGATTTAGGGTTTGGTGGGAAAGGGTGGTAGGGTTGGGTTGTGGGTTTAGTGTTTGGTGGTTAGTTTTTTTTAATTGAATTTCATCTAATTTTTTTTAAATTAAGTAAACTATTATATCTAGGTTTATTTAATTTATTTCTTATTTATTTTAGTTTATTTTATTTTTTATTTTTATTTAGGTATATTTTTATTTTTTTTAATTTAGTTTATCTATTTTATGTTTTTTATTTTAGTTTATTTTTTAGGTTTAGGTTTAGGTTTAGGTTTATTTTTTAGTTTAGTTTTATTTTTTTTTATTTTTTAGATTTAGGTTTTAGTTTTTATTTTTAGCTTTAGGTTTAAGCTATTATTTTATTTTTGGTTTATTATTAGATTTTATTTTTTAGTTTAGGTTTATGTTTATTTTTATTTTATTTTATTTTGTTTAATTTTGGTTTCGATTTAGGTTTAGTTTTTTTAAGTTTAGGTTTAGGTTTTATTTATTTTAGTTTAGTTTATTTTTTAGGTTTTGATTTTTTTTACTTTAGGTTTTATTTTCATTGATTTTAGGTTTTAGTTAGGTTTAGATTTTATTTAGTTTTATTTTATTTTATTCTAGGTTTTATTTTTATTTTGGTTTAATTTTATTTTATTTTAGTTTTAATTTTTTTAGTTTGTTTAGGTTTTATTTATTTTGTTTAGTTTTATTTTTATTTTTTTTTTTTAGGTTTAGGTTTAAGTTTAGGTTTTAGTATATATTTTATTTTATTTTATTTTATTACTTTATTTTGGTTGAGGTTTTTTTATTTATTTTATTTTTAGGTTTTATTTAATTTAGGTTTAGGTTTTAGGTTCACCTGTTGGGTTTAGGTTTATTCTGGAGTTTAGCCCAGGTTTAGTAAGTTTAGGGTGGGGAGCCTTGGGTCACTGTGAGCTCCCAGGTGGGGTTTGGGCCAGGTTTTGGTTTGGGTTTAGGGTTTGGTCAGATTTGTGGTTTTGGCCTAGTTTGTTTGTGGTTGTGGCATGTGGATCTGGGTTTAGGTATTTTTAGTTTAGGGCCTAGGGCTTAGGGTCTTAGAAAAGGGTTTAGAGTTTAGGGATTATAGTTTTTAGGGATAGGGTTATTTTTTAATTTTATTTTTTATTTTTTATTTTTTTATATTTTTTTAAATACAAATTAGCAGTTTATTAGTTAATTAGATTTATTTATTTGATTTTTTATTTAGGTTATTTTATTTTATTTAGTTTAGTAAATTTATTTTAGTTTATTTATTTTAGTTTTAGTTTTTTATTTTAGTTTATTTTTAAAGCCTAGGTTTAGGTTTAGGTTTAGTTTAGTTTAGGTTTATTTTATTATAGTTTATATTTTTTATTTATTATTTTTTTAGGTTTAGGTTTATGTTTAGGTATAGGTTTTAGTTTTAATTTATTTTCTTATTTTATTTTATTTTGGTTTAACTTTATTTATTTATTTTAATTTTAGGTTTTATTTAGTTTAGATTTAGGTTTTAGCTTTAGTGGTTTAAGTTAAGAGTAGAGAGAGGGGGGTTTGATTTAGGGTTTGGGAGGATTAGATTGCACATGATTTAGGGCCTGGTGGCCTAGAGTTTAAGGTTTAACAGTGGTTGGGGTGGCCTGGGTGGTGGCTAAGGCCTGGGGTTTAGTTTAGGGTTTGGGGTCAGTTAGTGTTTAGGTTTTAGGGTTTGGGGTTTAGTGTAGGGATTAGGTTTAGTAGGATTTTGTGGGTTTATAGTTTAGGGTTTTGGGTTTAGTTTAGATAGGGTCTTTATTTAAGGTTTATGATTTTGGTTTTAATGAGAACAAATTTAGATTCAATATTTCTTATTTTGATTTAATCAACCAAGTTTTTAGGTTTTAGGTTTAGGGTTTAGGTTTTAGTTTAGGGTTTAGGGTTTTTAGGATTTAGGGTTAGTTTAGGGTTTAGGGTTTAGAGTTTTAGGGTTTATGGTTTAGGGTTTAGGGTTTAGTATTTGGGGTTTAGGTTTAGGGTTTGGGTTTAAGGTTTGGAGTTTAGGATTTTGGGTTTTAGGGTGTTAGGGTTTAGGGTTGTTTAGGGTTTTTTAGGAAAAGTTAAAATTTTATTACCATACAAGGAAAAGATATAATGTCCTTAAAAGGGTTAAAGATCTAAAATTCTACTGCTCTGAGAGCTGCAAGAAACCTAAAGCGATAAACCCCCATCTAAGTACATTAGAAAAAGAAAAGAATACACAAAAAGCAAATACAACACCTAAAAAGCAAAAGAGAAAAAGACATAGAGAAAGACTAAAACAAATCCTGAAAGTTGTAAAAGGATGAGTTAGTAGCAGTTCATGATTTCTTTGAGAAAGCAAGATAAGCAAGATCCACAGCAACAGGACTTGGGTTGACTAAGTAATAACCATTCCCACTGTAAAGTTCAACCTATAAAAGAAATTTGTAAAACACTACAAAGGCAAAAGTCATTGCAAAAAAGGATAAGGATGAAGAAAGGAAAAGGAGAGAGCTGAGAAAGAGAAGGCTCATGATCAGTTTGGATCATCTTAAGTGGCAACAATACATATGAGCATCCAAACTTCATAAAGAAGGATTATAACCATATGTAATGCTACCAACCAGAGTGAGGAGGTGAGCAACATCAAAGCCATCATAGCCTTCATACCTGATACAAGCCAACATCCAAGGCCAGCAGTCTGTAGTGTTCCAGATCCCGCTCCATTAAATGAAGAGCAACCGTCTAACAACCAGCTAGCAGCCAAACCACCAAACAAAAACCATAACAGACTAATCACAATATACTAGAGAGAGGCTGAAATAAAGTCAAAACACCAATAACAGCCATTATCCAAAAACCCATCCAAGCTCCAAACTAGGGAAAACAAGAACCAGCCATTAGCAAGCACCAGACCCATGCTAATTAATAGAGAAATAGCCAACAAAGCCAAGAATGGAGCCCTCAAGACAAATTCCCAACAAATAGTACTCACCAAGTGAAACCAGGGTGAGCAACCACAAATGAATAAACATCTCAAAAATGAAAACACCAACTGAAGGAAACATAAGCTACAGCAAGTGAAAATCCCCATAAGATAAAACATCAATACAAAAGGGGGCCAAAGGTAGCCACCAACCACCAGAAACAAAAAGTCCAAGCCAAAAGGATCAATAAAGGTTCAACCAGCATAGGAAAAGGCTCCGGCAATTTATCCAAGAAGAAAAAAAAACCAAACAACAACAACAACAACAACAAGCCTTAATCCCACTAGGTGGGGTCGGCTACATGAATCCTTCGTCTCCATTGTGTCCTATTATGTGTCAAATTCTCATCTAATTCAAGTATACTAAGATCATTATTTATACATCTTAACCAAGTCTTTTAGGTCTACCTCTACCTTTCTTAACATAAGGCAAATCTAATGCATCTACTCTCCTAATGTCATCGGACTAGACGCTTTATGTGGCCAAACCATCTAAGGCGACTCTCCCTAATCTTATCTACCACTGGAGCTACTCCAACTTTTCCAACATACTCATTTTGCATTCTATCTCTAAGAGTAAAGCCACTCATCCACCTAAGCATCCTCATCTCGTAACACTTAACTTAGTCTTATGCTTCTCTTTATTGGCCAACATTCGCACCATAAGTCATTGCGGTCTTACCACCATCTTATAAAATTTTCCCTTAAGTTTAAGTGGAACTTTTCTATCACATAATAGCCGATGCATTCCTCCACTTCAACCATCCAACTTGAATTCTACTAATAACATCTCCATCTATTTCACCATCATTTTGGACAATAGAGCCTAAATATCTGAATCGCTTATTAATGACTTGATCACCTAAAGTCACAACACTATCACTAAAACTTCTACAACTAAAATTACACTCCATATATTCAGTTTTAGATCTACTTAAACGAAAACCTTTAGACTCTAAAGTTGACCTCCATAAATCAAGCTTGGACTCCCTCTAGTCTTATCAACAAGAAGAATGTCATCGAAAAAAAAGCATACACCAAGGTACATCTTCTTGTAAATGCCTCGTAAGCACATCCATAACTAAAGTAAAAAAGATAAGGGCTTAATGTTGATCCTTGATGTAATCCAACCTGAAATAGGAAAATATTTTGTCAATCCTCCTTGTGTTTGGACACAAGTAATAGCTCTAGTATACATATCCTTAATAACTTGAATATAACCAATATTAACTCTTTCGTCTAGAACTCTCCAAAGAACATCTCTTGAGACTTTATCATAAGCTTTCTCTAAATCAATAAATATCATATGTAGATCCTTCTTACTTTCTCTATGCTTCTCTATCAACCCTCTTAACAAATGTATAGCATCCATAGTAGATCTACGGCATGAAACCAAACTGATTGTGAAACTTCAGAAGACATCGTAACCTATGCTCAATTACTCTCCCATAATTTTAATGTATGGCACATTAACTTCCTCTATAATTTGCACACTCTTGTGCATCACCTTTATTCTTAAATATAGGAACCAATAGACTCTTTCTCCACTCATCGGCATCTTTTAGTCTTTAAAATAACATTAAAAGATTTGTAAGCCAAGAAATTCCTTGATCTCTAAACATTTCCACACATCTATTGGAATATCATCCGGTCCTGCCTTTTCCACATTTCATTTTCTTTAAAGCTTCACTAACTTGATTTTACTAATGATAGAAATGAAATTCTCTATTATTGTTTAGGTATTAAGGTTGCTAAAATCAATCGTACTTTCAGATCCTTCATTGAAAAGTTTATCAAAATATCTCATCCACCTATTTTCAATATCTTTTTCTAAGAAAAGCACTTTATTATTTTCATCCTTAATACCCGCACTTGAACTATATCTTTACTTCTCCTATCTCTTTGCTTGGCTAACTTATACATACATCTTTCACCTTCTTTGGTATCTAATCTATTGTATAAATCACTAAAAGCTAAATTTTTTTGCAACATATATTGCTTTCTTAGAATCTCTACAGGCCACTTTATATCTTTCCCAATTCTCCAAATTTTTACATCTAAACCAAGTTTTATAACAATGCTTCTTATTTTTTATCTTTTCTTGCACACTCTGACTCCACCACCAACTATTCTTATTAAAAGAAGCTTTTCCTTTTGATTCTCCAAGCACATCTTTAGCAACTTGCTTAATTTCACTTGATATTTTTTCCCACATAACGTTAGCATCTTTATGAACACCCCAAATTCTAATATCTTGTAGCTTGCTAAAAAATATTTTATTTGTGTTCTTTAAGTGTCCCCATCTAATCTAGGACAATAATTTAGTTTATTTTTCTCTTACAACCTTTCATCTTAAAATCTAAAACTAATAGTCGATGTTGGGTACTTAAAATTTCACTTGGTATGACCTTACCTTTTACAATTTAAACGCGATCTATTTTTCTTATCGAAAATAATCAATCTGTTTTACTAGATCCATTTTTATAAGTAATAATATGTTCATCTCTTTTCTTAAAAAAGTATTAGCAACTACAAAATCATAAGCTAAAGCAAAATCTAATATAGTCCTACCTTCTTCATTAGTAACTCCAAATCCATAACCACCATGAATACTTTTAAAATCTTCTACTACTCTACCAACATGTCCATTTAAATCTCCTCCAATAAATACTTTTTCTTCAAGAGGTATCTGTTGTATTAATCCCTCTAATTCATTCCAAAATTTTTCTTTTGCGCTTACCTCCAAACCTACTTGAGGAGCATAGACACTTATAACATTGATAATCTTAGTATCAACAATAATCTTTAAAGCTATAATTCTATCTCCACATCTATTAATACTTATAACATTATCCTTCAAACTTTTATCTATAATCACACCTACACCATTTCTAGTTCGACTTTTACCCGAATACCAAAGTTTAAAACCTAAACTATCAATCTCCTTGGCCTTCTCACCAACCCATTTAGTTTCTTGAACACATAAAATATTTATCTTTCTATGAACCATAATATCTATTAATTCCATTAATTTACCTGTAAGAGTACCTATATTCCAAGATCCTAACCTAATTCCAATAAGGAAAAAATCAACCAACCAAGATTCTAAGGACAACTAAAAATCCTCCTACCAAACCAGCTAAATAAAACAGCCATAAGGCAACCACCAGAGAATAGCCCATCATAAGTAACCAACAAAGGAAGCATCCCTAGCAGCCAAGGAAAAGTAGAATACCAACATAGCACCACACAATAGAGGTCTAGAAGAATCATAGCCACCATAAAAAGATAATAGCAGCAGCTAGCCAGGACTAGCCAAAAAACCAAACTTCCCCAGCAACAAAGACTAACTAGACAAGAAGCATAATAATAACATAAAACATGCTTCAAATAATGCACCCAGTAGAGGCTAATCCTAGGAGAATAATAAAACATAAAACTAAGGCAGAAGAATGATCCAGTAATAAACAATAAGGAACTAGGAGGCAATCCCCAAAAAAGTAGCCAAGAAATTCTCCAAAAGAAGACCCAGAATGGCAACAACCAAAAATAGTTCCCACTGAGAAGGCCACCCATTCAATAATGAAAAACTAGCAAAAAGTTAATTTTAGTTCAAGACGAGAGCCAATAAACCAACCAGTGAAAAAAAAATAGAATAAAGCCAGAGCATAAAACATCTCATCCACTAGCAACCAGAGTAACAAGGCAGAGAAGACAGCAACCACTAGGCTGAAAAAACCAAGCCAACCCAGGCAAAAAAGACAGGAACCACTAAGCTAACCCAAAAGCAAAAGGTCAAAAACATAACCTAGCTCAGGCCAAAAAGTGAAAATAAGCTTAGGATTCTGAGTTTAGGGTTTAGGGTTAGGGTTTAGGATTTCAGGTTTAGGGTTTAGTGTTTAGGATTTAGGGTTAAGGGTTTTGAGGGTTTAGGGTTTAGGGTTTAGGGTTTAAGGTTTGGGGTTTATGGTTTTGGTTGTAGGGATTTAGGGTTTAGGGCTTAGGGTTCATTTAGGGTTTAGTGTTTAGGGTTTAGGTTAATTTAGGGTTTAGGGTCTTGCATTTAGGGTTTAGGTTTACCTTTTTTATTTTTATTTTAGGTTTAGGCTTTTTTTAGCCTAGGGTTTAAGTTTTATTTTTATTTATTTTTAGGTTTTATTATTAGGTTTATTATTTAGATTTATGATTTTATTTAGTTTTTATTTTTTTATTTTAGGTTTATTTTATTTTTATTTTAGGTTTTGTTTTATTTTATTTAGGTTTTTTATTATTTTAGTGTAGTTTAAGTTTTTATTTATTTTATTTTGGCTTAGGTTTTCTTACTTATTTTATTTTTAGGTTTTATTTAGTTTAGGTTTAGGTTTTTAGGGTTTAGTGTTTTGGGTTTAAGGTTTTAGGGTTTAGTGTTTTAGGGTTTATGCTTATATTGTTTAAGGTTTAGGGTTTATGGTTTAGGGTTTAGGATTTAGGGTTTAGGTTTTTTGAGTTTAGGGTTTCGGGTTTAGGGTTTAGTTGCAGGTTTTTAGCGTGGTTTTAGGATTTAGGGTTAGGGTTAAGGGTTTAGGTTGAGGATTAGGATTTTGGGCTGTAGTGTTAGTGTTAGGGTTTAGGGTTTTAAATTAATAAGCAAACCCGACAGTTTAGCTTTATTTAGTTTATTTAGTTTATTTTTATTTATTTTATTTTAGTTTCATTTTTATTTTTATTTAGGTTTATCTTTAATTTTTATTTTGTTTAGTTTATTTATTTTAGGTTTATTTATTGTAGTTTTGGTTTTTTGTTTTAGTTTATTTTTTAAGTTTAGGCTTAGGTTTGAGTTTATTTTTTGTTTGGTTTTATTTTGATTTTATTTTTTATGTTTAAGTTCTATGTTTTTTTTTAATTTCAAGTTTAGATGTAGGTTTTTATTTTAATTTTTTAAGTTTAGGTTTTAGGTTTTGTTTTTTAATTTAAGTTTAGGTTTATTTTTAGTTTATTTTAGTTTTGGTTTAGGTTTATTTTTTTTAGGTTTAGGTGTTTTTTCTGGTTCAGGCTTTATTTTTTATTTATTTTTAGATTTAGAAAAGAACTAGGACTATATATGTCTTACAATAGAAAAGAAAAAGTGAAGGTAGAAGTGACCAACGACAAAAGACAAATGACTTGTCCATGTTTGGAAAGTGATCATTGATCAAAACTCAATAGTGACCACTCCATGGGCTTACTACGTAAGGACCCAAGTGGATCCCTCCTTCATCTCAAGATGGACTTAGACCGTAGGGTCCGAGTAGGCATTATTTCAGAATCTAAAAGAGAGTGAAGACCGCCATTTTCCCTTCTTTGGTTGTGTGGAAATGTAATAGAAACTAGTGGAACAGCCCTTTTCCATATCCGCTTCTTGGGATCAAATTACTGGAAGAGCTAATGATCCTAGAACAATGACCAGCCAACTCTCATGGTGATGCAAAGCCGTTGATCAAGGAGTTTCAGTTGCATCCTTCCTCTTCATTCTTTTGGGCACCTGGTGGATTGATCATTTTTCTTTTTCATATGAGATGGTAATGTAAGAAGTCAAAAGGTAGCGAGTCCAAATGTCTAGAAATCTGACTAAGTTCCAGGTATGGATTAAGAATTTTCTAGATGCTATGAAGTCTTTTCATTTGAAGATATGATGAATGTGAAATGAAGCTGAGTTTTCCCTAAAAAAAAGTAGTAGGCTAAGAGAAAGTTGGTTCTTGGGAAAAAGGTTTGACTGTTTAGGCGCGATGACATGCCTACTTTTGTCAACCCTCTGAGTCTCAATCTCAAGGCGAGACCATTGAGAAGTGTGAAGTTGGACACTACCCGAAAAATCCACTTTTGTAACAAGGGGCAAGTTACGGATAAATTAGGATAGCCCTCATACCCAAAACTTCATTTTCAAATAGGATGAAGACATGGCATATCATTTGATCTATCTAATTTGACATATGTTAGTAAGAGCTCGCTCATCTAGCCTTGTGATGATTTCTCCCCAGTCCGGCTTTTCATTGGAATAGTCAAATAGTAGCAAAGCCGATTTGGATTGATGCAGGTGGCATCAAGGCGGTTCGATCTACGGATGAAGCAAGTCTTTTGTATTGGAACAAGGATCGAAAGATCGGCATTCCTTCAAGGTGAAATTTGCTTGCTGACGATTCACGTTTTCTTTTCATAGGCAAATCAAAAGAAAGTCGGTATAGCTTGACGAGTCTTCCCATTCTTCTTTCTAGTATGTCAAGAGAAAGAAAGAAGTTGTGTAGGATCGAATTCTTTCTTCTCTCAAAACCAGCCTTCTTCCTACTAGCACCTAGGGAACTCCAAATGGATCGACCGCAAAGGCAACTCAACTCACGCATCCAGCACCCTCATGTATATTCTATTCACCACTAGGAGACTCTCTCCCACTAGACAGACATCTAAATATGAACTGGGATACCCAGGATAGGATGGCATAAATAGAAACTCCTTGGATACTACTACTAAGACTGACACCCTTCTTTCTAGCCTTAGGCCCTAGAAACTCTTCCTAGACTCAGGGACTAGATGCCTTTAACACTTGTAGCTAGCCTCTCGATTAGATTAGGCATGTTAGGCCCATCTTATCTTACCATGTAATGCCTCTATTACTATTAGTGAGCCCCACGAGAGGAGAGAATCTTATCAAAAGATGCCTTCCACTAGCTCTTTCTCTAGTCAAAGTATGATATCTCAAAGAGTCAGTATTGGTAGGCTTGGTATTGGATGTATCATTAGGTTGTGCCAGTCAAATGCTCCATTTTTTTTCTGAAAGAGATCCCTTCCCCTCTTTCCAAAATGATGAATAGGAAGTCACTGCAGGTACTATGGATCCTCCGACTCCCAATGGGTTGCCTCTTCACGGCCTCAGGGTCGGATGTGCCTCGAGATGGTGCCTCCCCTCTCCCCACCGGTGGGGAATCCGCCGCCCCTGCCCATCCTCTAGGCACCTCCGGGCGTGGGAGTGTGACAACGCATGCTTCCCGGTCCTTCTCATCGCAAGGTTTGGTGGAAAATTAACTTGGCTTCAGCCAAAGGCCTCATCTCCAAAGCTGGCCATGAGGCATCCTTATGGTATGGACGTAGGGAATTTTCCCCCTCTCTTGAGACATGCTATGTTTCCCTTCTCCATTCCCAAGTCAACGGTGAGTCCCATGCTTTTGTGGATCACGGTCTCACGACTAATACAGGTGCCCATAAGTAGGCCGCCCCTACCTAAACCAATCATCATATCCCCAGGCCCCATTGCTAGAAAGGCTTGGCTTCAAAACCATCGTGGAGCTTCACCATACGCCTCCTCTAGGGATGGGGTAGCACCCAGAAAGTACCCCAAGAATAGAAAGAAGAAGAATGAGGTCAAAATTCACGAACCTCTAAGAATCCCCTCGAGGCATTTGGAGCAACTGGATGCCATCAAGTCCCTCTCTCGAAGAGAAAACATCTCTTTTGAAGCTCCTAGATCTCCGGAGATCCCGATTCTAACTTCGACCGATTCTATTTCTATTCACGTTGAGAAGAAGAGTTGTCCAACCCGCAAGAAAAAGGCGATAGTTCATTGTCTAGTTGTTTCTCATTCGACTGCGTGATGACTCAAGGCGCTCAATTATGAAAAATGTTTGGTGGTCCGCCCTTGGGATCGTAGGATTCACGTGCCTCCATTTTCGTTCGGCTCCAACATAACCCGGCTCAATCGAAGGAGTAAACGAGGATGAGCTTGATGGGCGGGCGAATAGGAAATGACTTCCTAACGATCGTGCAAAATAAGAAAAGAAGAAAGAGCAAAGATTCAAACAAAGACAAAAGCAAGAAACTAAATGGACGTAGAAAATAGAAAAGAAAGATATGAAAAACAAAAAGAAGTCTTGCAAACGATCCTCAAAATGTGCTAGAAAGACGGTGAGATAGAAACTATGCGAAGGATAAGATTTCGCAAGAATGCGTTCTTTGATTTGATCCATGTCAAAAGGAATGAAGGAAAGAGTCACACATTTTTCATGATTTCGCTTCAATTTGACCAGTCCATTGCCCGGGGGCCAAAAATTGCAACATCCTTTCCATCTTTTAGGCACGACAGACTGGAGGTCTTCCCACACCCCTTGCTACTAGATGCAACCGCACATCCTTCACCCCTTAGACTCAATCCCATTTTCAAAGCGGCTTGCAGGCATACCTTGACTAGTAATGGGGAATGGCAATCGATGATTGGGCCCCGTAGTGGTAGAACCAGTGAACCGAGCATACTACTTGACTTGCAAAGCTCTTTTCTTTTTTTTTCATTCATAGTTCGGGATCACCTTTCATACCTAAAAGTAGCCTTTCTCTTTCTATATGATAGCACAAATGATAGAAGGAAATAATGCAATCCTTCTTCTTCAATTCATCTGCAGAGGGCATTAGATACATCCACCGCCACTTCTTCTTAGACCATTCGTGTCCCATACCAATCGGTAAAAATGTGGTCTATGGTAGGTATCAAGATGGAATTCACTTAGGCTTTGTAGGAACTTGGTGTGAGAGGGTCCCCTAGTTGATAACCCTAGATTTTCGTTGACCCAATTTTCGCCAAGACTAAAGTAAAGGCAACCCCACTGCCTAGTTCTTGCTACCGACTCTTCTCTTGACTATTATTTTGTTTGCCTTCTTCACGCTCCTTCCTTTCCTATGAATTACGTGTGACTCCCTCTTTCTTAACAAAACAACTTCTACCTAAGAAAATGATCTTCTTTTCACTTGCCTTAGCTCCACCGGCCAAGGAAGGACTTGAAGCGTGACCATGATAAGAGCCAATCCAAATTCCTATTCCATTTTCGGTTTAGTTCACATCCTAATTACTTCTAGATTTTATTGAATCTGCTCGATTTCGATCTCGACAAAGGTACCTACTAATAATCTAACTAGATGTTCTCGCCATCTTTACTTACAAAGTGAACCAAAGCGACATCACCGTGCTTTTCCTCAATCCTCTCAAATAAGAGCTCTTTCTTCACTTTTGTAAGACATCACCCAATGATCTATCATAGCACATGAAAAGCTATCGGCCCGCCGTTACCTAAGTTAGAGAAGACTCTCATTTAAGCATCGACTTAATGAACCCAGAGATAGCCTTTCTTTCGAGAATTTCTTTTCATTTACGTAAAAATGATTATGAAAAAGAGGTGCGGAGCAAAAGAATTCATTATCTACTTCTATTTCTATGCTTAGTTGTTTTCTTTTCATTCAAAACAAAAGATTCCCGCCTGATCATGAAGGTTAGGAAGTTCGCTATGCCAACCGCTTACCTTAGACTATTACTTTGCCTCTACAAGGCCACGAAAAAAAGAATGAAATTGGCTATAATGAGAATAGGAAAGGTTTGACTTCTTTCTTTGATGGAAGCTCGATAGCTTACCATTTTCCCCGACTCCTCTCGTCAAAATGGAAAGGATGGGGCAACTATCAATCTCTTTTTTTCTGATGAAGACACCAAAATCCTAAGAAAGAGACGGCTGGACTGGAACTATTCAGAGGCCTTAGACCATACAGTGAGGTTGGCTTATAGGCTAAAGCAACTATACAAGAGGAGCTCCCCCGCCTGTCCGAACCTCAAGAAAGCGACCCACCCAGAGCTACTATTAGTTAGTAGCTTCAAGGCTTGTCCTACGCTCATCCCCGACTTTCAAGGGAGATCAAAGGAAAGTGGTAACTTCCCACAGTTGAAATAGATATGTGGCATTGGTGGTAGTGAAAGAGCCATGAAAGTTCTGAAAAAAGTAGTATGCTTTTTGAGGCTATTCTTACCACACCAACTGCATGTGCAAAATCCGGTCTTGCCTGAGAGCTCACTTCAAAGGTATCAGCTAAAAGCTTAAAGCCACTTGAATCATTTATTCCTTTCTTTGATTTGGATAGCTTTTTTTTTCTTTGCCGCTTCCTTCGCCCCTTCCCTTCATTTGCTAGAAATCGACATTTCTTTGGCTTCTACCCAAAAGGAATTTGGTCTTCAATGAGGGCCTGAGTTGATTAGAATGAAGTCTTTCATGTCCGACCAAGAATGATTGACATTTCTGGGAGTTGCATTTTCCAAAGTCTTATCCATCTAGCATCAACGCTTCCTCATTAGAGTCGCAGCCGTGGTATAGGCATCTTTGCATCTCAATTTGCAATCTTTTGAGGTATGATTTGACCTTTTCTTAGACACCGGAATCGAGTTACGAATTTTTCTTATTGTTGTTGTAGCTTCTTCTTTGTGACGAACAACCTGTCTCTCTTCAATGGCAGCATATACCTTTCTTTTAGAACTTTCCTTTCATTGAAGAATCTGGACATCAAAGACAAAATCTTATCGAGAGTAGCGTATCTACTTGAAATTGAAAGCCTTCCAACCGGGACTCGAAGAGAACACGTGTTAGGCTGAAGAAAAGACTCAAAGACCGGCTTTCTTCTTTCTTTCCACACTATATGAATATAGAAGGTTTGGTTTCATCCCCTTTTCTTCTTTCTAATCAAACTCTTGTCTTTTCTTATGAAATAAGGAAACTATTGACTTATGGTGGAACTTAGGAACTAGAGGGCTATCGCCTAAAATAGACCTATCTGGCTTTCTTGCTATCGAATCGACAAAACATTCATTCTCTTTCCAAAACCCTAACTTTCACTATTGAACTCTAAGGGTCAGTCTTGAAACTATGGCTCTAGCTAGAAATGAGTATGAAAATGAACACGCTGGGTGGCAACCACATGTCCAACTCAAAACAATCTTATCGACCTTCGCATAGGGAACTTTCAAAAGAGCTGGGGCATGCCCTTCACAACCATGCTCATTTTTTGTCTTGACCGTGTAAGAGTCGAACTCTTATCTTATCTCTAGCTCGTGGAAAGTATTGAACTCCTTTAGAAGCTATTTGAAGTTGGTTTGTAGCAGTGAAAGTTTTGACTTTCATAGTGAACATGACTCTCTATCTCAGGCTTGGATGAGAAGCTCGAGCTTTCTATTTTCATACTTTTTTCTAGTGCAAAGCAATTCAAGGGTTGGTATATGATAGTCGATCTGATCCCGGCCCCAGTGGGAAAGGGTTTCAAGTAAGTCACTAGAGGTAGGGAATTTGGGAGGAGATTGGAAGTCGAGTCTTGCCATTGGCTTTCAAGTCTCTCTCTATGCCCAGCTCGAGTTTGAGAAAGTAGTTTCCAATTAGGAAGCACGGGAAATCACAGGGGTGCAAGTCGGGTCAAAGCAAGCTCACCTCTCTGTTTCGCCTTATATAAGAAAGAGACTTTCTATCACCGATTCTAATCTAGATCCTTATCCTTGAAGTTGCTCCCTCTCTCACTTGTATTCATCTGTGACTTGTCTCCCAAATCAACCCATTTCTTATGTCTATTATCACAGATGTCTTGGTTCTCGCTTTCACGACTCTCAATCATCTCGCTTTGCTCGAGCTATCGCCTTCTTCAAAACGAGTGAGCTACTTGTGACTCTCTTTCTAATCTCCATAGATAGCTTACTTTCTAGACTATCTATCCACGATATCTATCTTTAGATATTTAGATCTTCTTGGACATAAAGAAAGAACATCATATCCGATTCAAGAGACATCAAGACATAACATCCCGTCAATTCTAAACTATTGTAATGGAAGTAGCGAAATGCTTTTTTCTTTCCCAATGACAAGTCTATCACTTTCACTCTACTCTCTACTACTATTTCCTTTATTCATTGGATCAATAGGAATTTCTTTTCACGAGGAGTCGAGATTTGGATCTCTTTGGTTCACTCCATCGACATCATCGAAATGGAATTCTTGGTATGGATTTTTGTCAAATGCTTTTTTTCGCTAGTATAGCTCTTTTGGACTATTGATAGCATCTCTTTTATGGATCTATTTTTTTCCAAATTTGGGGAATGAATTTCTTTTCAAAAGAGGTCCTAAAGGAGACAAAAGAAAAGGTGCACCCTGCTGGGGAGATGCCAACCAAAAGGTCACTTTCCTCACTCGACCACCGTCTCTCTTCAAGAAGGCCAAAGGATACCTCATAGTGAAGTCAGCCTTATCGAAAGGAGATACCTTTTGAAAACCAATCGATAGCACCCGCTAAGAGAAAGAAAGGTTCGGATAGCACAAGGGTGTTTCGCTTTGACTCCAAATTCCCAATATCTTTCTTTTCTTGAAACCCGCTTTTGAGCACTCTTAGCTATCCTCAAATGCTCTTCTTCTTCTTGCTACCTAGTTGAAGAAATAGAAAGTCACTCTTGCATTTTATCTAACGATAGCAACAAGAAGTGAAGGTGCTGCAAAAAGAGCTCTTGGCTATAAAAGTATAGAAATGTGCAAAGACGAACTCAAGTCAAGAGCTGATAATGACGACAGCTATAGTAGGCTGGGTAGTAGCATTTCTCCAGATACGATAGCAGTTGATAGCTACGTTCAAATAGGGAAAAAGCGAAAGTCTTGAACAACACACATACATAGAGTTGTCGAACCCTATCATTCATAGACTTTTGACTTTTGAGCTATTCTCACATTCACCATTCACCTAGTGCCTTGGCTGGGAACCATCCCTTTTCTTCTTTCAGAATCAAACTCTTGTCTTTTCTTCTTGAAAAATCAAACTAGCGCTTTCATCATGTGGGAATTAGAATTCATTCTTGTTTACTTACTTTTATCCGGAAAGCAGACCTACAAAGTTTCTTTTAGCGGGAGGTTCCATTTTTCTCTTCATAGGAGTTCTAGGTATGGGTTTCTATGGTTCCAATGAACCGACATTAGATTGAAAAATGAGCTAATCAATCAGACTGGAAAGAAGACTAGATTTTGTTTTCTTATTGCTTATGTCAAATCGCCGATGATACCCCTACATGCATGGTGACCGATACCCACGGGAAGCACATTACAAGACATGTATGCTTTTAGCGGAATCTTATGAAAGAAAGATGGGAGCATATGGATTGATTCGGATCAATATGGAATTCTTAGCTCACGCTCATTCTAGATTGAGTGATAATAGGAAGAATACAAATCATTTATGCGACTTCAACCTCTCTCAACGAATTGAAAAAAATGTATTGCCTATTCTCAGTATCTCACATGGGTTTCCTAGAATTAGTTTTCTAACCGGCATGGGACTCAATGGAGCCATTTGACAAAGACTCTCTCATGGATTGATTGGTGCACTTTTTTTCTTATCTATGTTACGTCAGATTTTCTATGGTTCCAAACTCAAATTTTGTTTCTTCTGAACCACGAGAACTCTTTATTTTGAACTGTATCTTTATATCTGTAATAGGAATTGGTATTTCTCCTTATTTTGTTCTCCCGTTATCGGTTTACAAGGTACAAGTTCGATTATCTAAAGAAAGAATTTTCATGAATTGGAAAGTCTTAGAATTCTTTGACTTTCCTATTTTCTTCGTACAATGAAAAAAAAGAAGGCGCTGTTCCTTGAGTGATCGGCTTTCCATGGCGTGTGTCACAAACACTTGAAAGTCAATTTCTTTCTTCAATCCTCCTCCGTTAAGAATCCTTTGTCACGAGCAAAGGAGGGTCTGCACTTTCCTTCTTAGTCTTTGACAAATTCCCGCCTAGTCTTGCATTCCTAAGGTAGAGTACTCTCTAAGTTAGAAGATCTCAAATCTGATTGAGCTTCAAGTGTGGAGGACCATTCCGATGCTTTCTTGTCCGACTGTGGTAGTGTAGTGGGATTCTTCCTTGGCCAATTGCCTTTCTCATGTAAGTGAAAAGTACCTTTCCGGGTCAAGTCCCATTTTCGATCATGTGGTAAGTTGTTGAGTGAGTTCACCAACTACACACATCGAATGTAAAGACTCTTGCTTGGCTTTTCCATTATTTCCTTCTAGAAGCTCAGTTACTCTCTTCGTCTCTTTGGAAGTCTTGTCGAGTGTAAGGTTCAATGCTTTGATTCACTCTTATCTCTATTTTGAGTTTCATGCATCTCTTTCTTATATGAGTCTTTGCCTTGATGTGTAATAGATCCATGGGAAGCCCCAGAGCCTATGTGTCTTTCTTTCTTTGTAAGGATTCTCACTCTCTTTAGTCTCTTAGTATGAAAAGTAGTATGTCCGTCTGCTTTCTCTAGTTTAAGCTATCAAGTGGTGGAAGTCTTCTATCAAGTGCCTGTTCTTCCTTTTGTATGCCCATCCCCTATCCTTTCGAAGGTCATAATTGCAATTGGAATGCTATTCTTCACCGACTGGTGATTGGGGTGGATCACCATCTATCCCCTATTAAATCCGCCTATTCCCTCTACTGCTATGTCTTCATCCGAGGTTCCATCCTCTATTGAAGTCTTTGGCTCTCTCTGTCGTGAAGAGTGGTTGAAAACCTTCTTTTTTTTCTTTTATCATCTTGGGTCTTGGCTTTGAGCATAATATCTTAACACGCTTGCATGCGTCGCCTGATAACCTCCCCCTCGCTTCTTTCGAGAAGAAGAACTATCGTAATGCTGGAAGGGTCGCTCGTTCAAACCATTCCTCTCGCTTTCTCGAGTATAGCTAACCTCTCGCTTGCTCGAGCCCACCTCTCCTTTCGAGTACTTTCTTTCTTTTCTATTATACAGACAAAGAAAACTATCGCCTTTCTTCATTCTATTTCTTAATAGACTTCCTTGCAATAAAGTACCTTCCCGCCTTTGTAAGTCGAGCAACTCCCTTCCTAATAGGCTTGCAACTCGATAGCCTGAGGGTTCCTCATGAAGAATCTTACAGAATTAGAAAAGGGACTGCTACACTTCAAACTTCAAGCATCGATTGAAGACTACGTTTCATCGCCACGGGATTAGAAAATGATTTACTAATTTCCCAAACAAAAGTCGTCTGTTGGTTTGACGACCGATGGCTTTCAACCGCCTTTAGAACTGCTGGGAATTTGGATTTTCTTTATTTGAATTCATATGAAACTTCTACTAAGAAGGCTAAAGGGCTAAAAAAGGAAGATAGAGAAAATAGGAAGAAAAGCCTGTAATCCAATGTAGGCGTTTCAAAATGTGGTAGATAGTCGACTTATGTTGTCTGGCATGCGTGCAAGGATAATCCTTTTTCGTGATCTGAACGTGGTTAGACATCAAAAGCTGATGTAGCCTCTCCGGAGGCGACAAGCTCATCAAATGGCAAGTCTTCACATTTCGGAATGAATTCTATTACTTGATTGACATTGAAAGATATGTGTACCAAAGAAGCAATATGCCTATATGTTTGATGTACCAAGCCCAAGGAACTGAAACACCTACTACACCTACTATATGAAGTTGAAGTATGAAGGACAACACAAACCGATAACACCGCAAGTGAATTCATCCGTCTGCCTACGATAGAATATATCCCCGCGTTGTTCCGCACTAGTGTCGCTACTCTAAAGTAATGAGTTTTCTATTAGAGCCCCTGGGAAGAAGTCTATCATTGAAGTGTCGGTGGGGCTTGGCGACCTTCCATCTTTTAGAATCTAGTTGTTGGTTCCTCTCGAGCTTTTAGTTGAGCCTAACTTCATACTGACCGAAAGGAGAGGCAATTTTTTTTCCTGAGTTCTTTACTCTATTTCTAGAGCTTGGCTCATTTTAGTGACTCCCATTCAAGTATTAGAGTAGGGTCCCATTCTATTTTACCTAATGAGTCTTTCTTTCCAAACCATATTCACATGAGGCTAGGGCTCCATTTTCAGATTTTGACAAGAGAGCGATCTACTTGGCATGATGACTCGCTCCTCCACATTATCAGTAGGAAGCCTATCTTGAATAGCTTTCCACATGCAAACGAAAATGGGTGATGACCGACCAAATGGTACCAATTCTCATCCTTATCAAGATGAATGTCATTTCTAATCGGTCTTAAAGTGAGCATTTCGGACAAGTTCCATGATCCATCCGAGATGAAATGATAGACATGCAAGTTGTGAGATAGGCCAACAACCTCTCGTCACCAAGAGAATTTCTATGCTATTCACCCACGGGTCATACCATAGGTTGAAGTATCCCATTGCCCACCTTTCCTTGTATGTGCTTTAGTAGCCATGCCCCTCGAGAAATTATGCCTTTCCACGCATGCTGTTCAATGCTCCAAATGTCTTTATCTTTTCTTTCTGTATTTGGCATATATCCATTTGACCCATAACAAGTCCTTCTAATGAATAAGATCCCATAGGTGATTCACCATGCAAGCTCGGTTCCACTCTTCCATCGATACCTAAACCTCCCTCATTCTTTGGCTTACAAATTCAAGAAAGCCGTGCCTCTTCCATTTTGAGATTTGGAGCAAGAAAATGCTCTACCACCCTTCGCCATCCTTTTTGAGTGCAATTTTCTGTGCTATTTTGACTCTGAGAATTAGCTAAAGAATTTGGAAAAAAAAAACATAGTCGCTTTCTTTTATCGAGTTGTCGTACTTTGGAGCAAATTCATCTCATTTTTCATCCTAAAAGGACTCTGTAACTTTCACTCAATCCCCCTTGATCCGCCTTAACTCTAAACTGGTCGGTCACCACCCTGATAGAACTTCAATTGAAAGAACGATGTATCCAAGGCCGTCAGCAAGTTTGATGATGACAAGACAAGAATCCCTGGATATCCCTAATCCAAGTTTCTCATAGTAATACTTCTCTCGACCACCTAGATAGTCAATGCAAAGAAATCTTCTTCTACAAAGGTGATTGCGTCATCTTATCTTCCTAATATTGTGCTTCCTTCCATAGAAAGATATCGTACGCTCTCATTTCAAAGAGCATCTATCTTGCTTCTCTAGATAACTGGAGAGCTTCATAGATGAAAATTTTCCTCAGAGGGGCTATGGCATCATATTCCATCTAGCGCGATGTGAGTTTCTACAAGACAAGAAAGTTTTCAAGCTAGAAAAAGAAGATGCCATAAAGCCATCTAGGGCAAGTGATTTGAAGGTGTAAGTTCCTATCTATGGTCGAGTCAATCGAGGCTTATGAGTCAAAGGGCAGCCCATAAATGAATAGGCGGCGATAGCGATTCCTTCGACCAATTCTTCATTCTTTCAATCCAAAAGTCAAATGTCCAAACTAAGCTCTTGTGTAAGGAAAGAAGAATATGATACTCTTCAAGTCAAAGTTTTCTTTCTCTTCTTTATACCCAATAAAAGAAAAGGTCTTCGATCATAGAAGTCAGTAGTCCATGGTCTCCGCATGGCGGTGTCCATTGTCTAAAAGTAGAAGTCCTACCATGCCATGATAGCTGAACCACTAGATTGTCAATTTTCACGCTATTTCCTTTGAACTCCTAAGTCAAAATGCTGACTATGACAAGAGTCACAACTATGGAAGGACGGTACAAAAGCGCTAAAGGACCGTCAGGTTACCTCTTACTAAAGAAAAGGCGATAGAGAATCAACCACGAACATACCTTTCCCGGGGTGACATGTGCTTTTACGAGCTTTCTCCAATTCTTGATTTTGACAAATGAAGAAAAGTGGTATGCTGGCTAACTTCCCACGCATTCTAAGAAGAAAGAATACGTTAGAAGAACTTCACTTATCACTTCATCCAAGAAACTTCCGAAATGCAATTCCTTCCCTATGGGCTTCCTATCGCCATCGCCACTGGAATGAAAGGGAGGGCATCAAGCCTACCAAAAATGCTTGCCCAAACTCCAAGACCGGTAATGCCACACACTCCTTTCGGAGAAACTATTGACAGCAGATAGGCTCGGCACCTTACGGCCATGTGCTTAGATCCCAATATTCGGCCAAGCCCATGGAAATACCAAATCGGTGAATCTATAAGGAGTGATCCGCCACACCCCAACCATTTGTCTATAGATTCATTCAGGAAGATACGTCAGTAAAGTTGAAGTACATTATCCAAAGTGCATCTAATGTGGTACCGGTGATATGTCCTAAACCTCGATGAAGACCTTCTCATTCACGAGATGCACATATCATTCCTATTATCTAAAATTCAATAAGAGTGATCCTAGGATTGTGAAATTTCTATTGAGCTATTGCTCTTTATCAAAGTTCATCCGTGTGGCCCGAAAGTTTCTCCGGTTACCATTCGTAGTAGCATGGCATCCTAGTGAAGCATGTAAGAAGATTCAAGTCGAAGTTTTGACTCGAGCTTCTTCCATGTTCATCGTATGTTCCATCCTACACCAAGATTCCCAAGCTTGGTTTTGAGTTCAAACCCATATGGACTTCGACCCCCAATCCAATCCTGAAGCTAGGGGTGTTGATTATTCTTAGGAGGCCATACACTACAAGTGGATGTCACCTTCTCATGACTCTTATACCTCCCCGAGGCTTTGTAAGGTTCGGTTTGGTTCATGGACCGGAATGTATGGTTCACATCCGATTCGATGATCCTATTGAAGGCGTGCACTTATGGGTTGGTGAGATCAACAACCTAGTGTTACCCGCACAATCTTTGTGGTGGACACTATGAAGCTCGCACTGAGTGTGGACATTTTGGAGTGAAACTATAGGGTAGCGGGAAAGTGCGTGTTGATCGAAAACCCTATATGGCAGGCTTGCTTAAGGCCTTTCCATGATTGGGTTATGTTAGTGCTTAAGTCACTTGTGACTGATAACGTTCGATCAATTGGCACCACTAACAGATTGAAAGGGAAAGAGCATCTACTCTTTCGATCTTCTTTCTGACACTTGGCAATGATTTCGATCAATGTTGTCGCTTTGGGGATTGGAGCTTCTGGCTATATTTGGCCACTAGTTTCGAGATCCTACAAAGACTCGGGTAAGAAGTACACTTTCCGGTGTACTTCTTTACGAAAGGTCAACCTCTAGAATCGGTCTTCGCACTAACACATCATATGTTAGTGTGGTCCGCAGTGTACCACGGGATTCTAGATTATGCTATTCTTGGGATATTTTTCTCGCATGATAAGGTGGTGCATCCTACACAAAGATCATGGATCGGGTGTGAGTTTCTTATAAGTCATGAGAAATCACTCACTCATTTCCCACCGGTGCAATGGAATTCACTAAGCGGTTTCTTTAGATAAGGGGAGACTATCGCCTCTCTCTTTGAAAGTAATACAACTTGCGTGGTAGAGCCATTAGTGCCTCACTATTGAAAAAGTGAGGTGTGGACTCTGTGGTATCTTACCGGATCGAGGTGGTTCATATCGAGTCTATAGTCGCCTTGGTATCCAAAAGGAAAAATTGGTTGCAATTCATGCTACCTAGTGGCATTTGTCCTTATCCTCCGTTTCGGTTCAAGCTCCCCGATTCAAGAGTTTTGGACTGTTACGAAGAGGGGTTTCTAAGTAAGGTTCTTCATTTTATCAAAAGTCATGCTTCTCTGAAAGAGAATTCCTTCATACTTATTGGCTAATGACCAGGATGATATGTTATAGCGTTTTGGATAAAACAGCATCTAACAAATCCACGCACAAAATCAAGACATATTTTGAAATCCATTTTGCATACACAAATTTGTCAAATGAGAATTCCCCTTTATTTTGGAAAATCAAACAAGTTGAATTCTATTTGACACACTCACATTTGTCAAATAAGGTTCCTCTTTTCCAAAGTCTTGAAAATCAAAATACGTTTAGACTTCATTTCACATACCCAAATTTGTCAAATGAGAGTCCCAAGCATATGAAGATGGTTCATATGGCTTAGAAAGGGGTTTTGGAGTTTGAATTCAATCATGGGTTTCAATCATTTGGAGTTGGATTTGATTTAAAATTTAAATTAGGCTTAATTTGAATTTGGTTAAGGCTAAGTCCATAAGATAAAATCAAAGGGCTTTGGAAAAGATTTGGAATTTGAATTTAATCAGGTTTCAGTCATTTGATTTGGGATTGGATTTGATTTGGAATTTGAATTTGAGGTTTTGTTTGGAAGAAGGAAGCAAGGATTGAGTTAAAGGTTATAGGGTAAGCAAGTCTTCCTAAATTCCTAAGGCATAACCTATTCCTATAGCTAGCTCTTCTAAGTCTCTAGGCTTAGGTTAAGTGTTCATATAATCACTAGAAGTGTCATAAGACTAAGGAGCTCTTAGTACCTACAAGAGTCCTAGATCTATGATGAGAAAGTTGAGAGCTCACTCCCAAAAGTGAGGTCAATAGTGTCATGTGATAGTAGTTTTCAATTAATCTTAAAATACTTTTCTTATTGAATGAGATCATTTAAAGTGAACCTAAACCTAGGACTAATTAAAATATGTAATAAGTCATTCACTAAAAAGAATTGATTAAATAATATTCCTTAGATGTGATTTAAGGTAGGGATAAAGGAGGGTGATCCTCTCTTTTTATCTCTTTATAACACTTAATTGTTAAGTGTAAATTAAGTTAAATAAAAGAAAATATTAAGTAAAACTCACAAATCAATTAAGCCATTTAAAGTGAAACCATCCTTCAAATTAAACCCTTTCTTACTTAGAAAATTATAACAAAACCTAGTTAGGCCACACAAACATTAATATACACACCTTAGATTAAGTCACTATTTCTAGCTTTATGTTAGGACGGTGCATGATTTGATGTTTGTTTATTTTGTGATGTATTTTTGTAGATTGGATGTTATGGTGTATGCTTCGTAGTGGATGTTAGGTCATGATTAGCCTAATCATGTTTTCTGTAAGAAATTGTGCTTAAGAGGTGCTCAAAATAAATATAAATGCTCTCTTTTGCAGGTTGCTTAACCCCTAAGCATAATCTAAATTAGTACAGGTAGATCTGGTTACCCATGTGCAGGCTGTTAAGTCTAAGTTATACATATAACTATTTGGGTTGTATGGTGTGTTTAGCTAACACTTATTTTGTAGGTGAAATTAGATTTACTTTTTTCTATTTTTGATATAATTTTGTATTAAGAATTAGGGTTAGTGTATTGGGGATTAGGATGAGCAGAGGCTAGAAGGCTTTGTCTTAGGAGGCCCCCGTGATACCTTTGGAGCAAGCAAACCCAAATGAAGAAATGGAGGAGATATGAAGATAAGAAGAAAAGAAGATCTCCCATAGCATTTATTCATTTGTAATTGTAATTATTCTTTCATATAAAGGGTTGTATAAGGGTAGAGCTCACCTACCCATTTCTCTTTCCAGGTTGTACGGCGGTACCCGACCGCACTGGCCTTTTATTCTTTTACATTGGGTTTATAAATTGTTTGATATTTTGTTTACAATTACGTAATAAAAATGGCATGTCTTTTCTTAATTTCTTCATACATGGTGATTTAATGTGTGGCCTCGATCTAATTAGGCTCTTAGAAAAAATTAATTTTCTACCCCCAATTACAACTCATAACTAAATTTCTTTAAAATAACTCATAACCTCACATAAAGCCTAGGCATTAAATAAAGATAATTAAAAGATTAGCAACCCCTTAACTGGATGTTGTATCTTTCACATCATGTATATCATATTGCTTCATTCTTGCTAAGAGAGGGTTTTCATCCTTGCATGATAGAGGAAGACTTGACCTTTAAGGGCCTCTTCTGTGGTGAAAAATATCTATTTCTTCCTGATTTAGCCAATAACCTTATTTCATCATGCATTTATAGACATATAAAAAATCTTATAACTTTTGTCAAAATAAAGAGTCCAAAATCAAATAAAAATTGATAAGATTTATATTAGACTAAGTCATTACTCATACCACTCATGCTATAGTCCCTTAGGGAGTGGGTTTAAGGACTTTAATCTCTTTCTAATAAGAACCTAACCATCTTGCAAAATATATGACTTGACCACATGGTTTTAAAACATAGGAGGAGTTAGCTAGTTGCCACTCGGATAGTTATAAATCCAGCAGTCAAGAGGTTTACCCTCTCTTGTGGAGGTAAACCATATACCCATCATCATTTAGATTTAGGACGTGCTTTGGCCCTCGCTAAAGCTCCCTAGATTTAGGATCTAAGGTTGTTGCTTCCCCTTGGGCTACAAACATAAATCCTCACCTCTTAAGCATTTTCACAATCTTATATTGTGGGATCATAAGTCCTAGTTTTCTAACAAAATTTTAACTCAAATATATATAATTCTCTTCAATTTCAAATATATAAAGCCCAACTATAGAATAAAATGGAATGCTCACTAGGTTTCCCAGTATCATGATCATTCCCTACTCATCTCCCTTTGGCTTCGATAATAAGTATCTCTTTTTTAATCTATCTCATTTGATTTTCCAAACATAACCAATCCTTTGATAGTCCTATCTTTGAAATCTTTAGAGATAACAATCACCTACTTTAATCAAGAGTATTCCTAAGGAATTCATTTTTTTTAGGATGTAATTAACTATGTGGGCTTGCCCTGATATGAAACTTTAGAACCTGGTTTAAATAAACCATGCTCTATTTATCTATGTCAAGTAGGGGAAAAATCTCTAGTATATTTAAATACCCATCATGCCTTAGGAGTTTTTGTTAGGTAATTAGGTCCATTATATGGTAGTGATTTCTATCTTTCGAGATAGTGCACTATTCATTGATGTCATACCCGATCACCTCAATAAGTATACCCTCAGATTTGTGTGGTGTCTCCCATACACACACAAATCAAAAATAAATACCACAAAGTTTAGCAATCCACTTTTCACCAATTAAAGCGGATGCATTGCAAGGTGTCTTGTTAATATAATTTTTGTAGTACTCATTAATAAAACATACAGTTGTGTTAATAGTTCTCACACATTGCTCTCTTTCATTCTTATCCATAACTACAAATATTCGAAAGTCATCACAATCAAGTGCAGGTTACAAGTACAAGTAAAGAGGATACTATGTAACAAAAGAAGGTACTCTAGAAGACATCAAGATAATAATACATCACAAGTGTTTCTGAAAATATAAATCCTAAGAAAAACACTAAGAATGCAATCATCTAGCAATGTCACATAATACGATTCTCGAAGTAATGATGCAAACATTGGAACCTTCGTTCAGGCACCATAGCATGAAAATCTCTCTCTTATTAGCGTCCTCAAGTAATTTGGTAGAGTGTAAGTAAAGAGGCAGATCATCAAACACTTAATTTGATCTAGCACAGTTTATAGGATTTGAAAGAGAGGGTGGTGTATAGATATGCTAGATGTAGATGTCATAGTGATGCATGCATTTACTAATTGAGCAATCTGATTTTGTAGAAATCCTATTTTCTTTTTTTTGACAATAGACAATGATTATTGCTTAGCGGCTTGATTCACATGCATCAGAGCATTGTGTTGACGCATTAGAATGATCATCTAAATTATCCAGATGGTTAGAATTGGTAGAGATTTCTTCATGGACCTCCTTATTAGGAGTCACATATGACCACCAGTTGCACCAACAACACCAAATATCTGATCTAGCTTTTCCTCCAATTCCGGATTAATGCCACAATATCAAAACTTTCTAGCATTGGGTACCACCTATAATTGAACATATATAATTTTTAATATTTTTATACTTACATATGAGTAAAAGTACACAACACAAATGAGAAAAATTATAATAAAAACCATACTTATAGCTTCTCTCGCCACCATTGATCAGAGACATCGATAGTCTTCTTTCTAGCATCTCAACCTAACCCCATTGCTCCTTGTTTTAGCGCTTTCCATAATTTCCATTCTTTCTTTAGCTGATCCTATTTTTTTTTTAGTTGTGTTCTATCATACTCTTTTCCAGTAATCTCTCTAAATTTATTTGTTATGTTTGTCCAACCCTCCCTATTAAAGTGTGTTGTAGGTCAGTTTCCTAATTCAACCTCCACTAGGCATAGGTTGTAAAATATTATTTTGACATCTCGCTCCTAAGTGGTGTGAGACACTATAGCACCCAAGAGGGGGGGTGAATTGGGTAATATTAAAATTTTCAAAACTTAAATTTTAATTTTTAAATAGAAAATTAGATTTTGATTTTATAATGATAAGATATAATTCTAAATCAGCAAAATAAAAATACAATAAAGTAAATAGAGACAAGAGGCACACAATTTTATGTGGTTCAAACCCCAAACCGCCTACGTCCACTAGCCACCCGGCTAGAATCCACTAAATGAAAAATGGTTTACAAAAGTACTCTCTATAACGGAAGTACAACCCTACAACAATATGTACTCTCCTACAAAGGGAAAACCCCCAAAATAAATTTTACAACACAAAAAACAAAATACAAAATAATAAATTTTGATAAAGTAAATCTCTCATAAATATACCAAGAAATCAAATTCAAAAGTGATCTCACAACTTATAAATGATCACTTTACAACTCAAAAAATTTGGCAAGCAAAATGCTCACTTAATAAAAATAAATATCTTAAAGTGATCTTACTAGGATGTTTAAGTTATTATAATTTGTAGAATAATACAAAATGATTTCAAAATAAATTCACAATATTCTTTTTCATGATAAGATAAATTTCAGCAAGGAGTAATTTTTTTTTAACCAAAAAGATTCTTTCAATTAATGCTAATGATCACAAAATAAAAAAAATAAGTATATGATAGATCTAAGTTGGCTAGTAAGCTTTCAATTAAAAAAGAGAGATCTAGAAAATATGAAAATAATTTCAGCACAATAATTTATTTTAAAATGCTTAAAATAGATCTAAGAATAAATGATCTTTCAAAATAAGACCAAAGAATAAATATTTCAAGAAACCAAAAGAAATTTGTAGGAAGCCAAAAATTTCAGCAAGTTGAAATAGATCCTACAAATTATCACAAGAGTTTTTCACCAAAAAAATGATTGAGAAGCTTTGATGTGAAAACCAATGTTCAAAGACTAATCCACCAAAAGTATAAATTAGAAAGAAGAAATAGATGGTGAAAATAGCATGAACAACTAAGAAGTATTAAGATCAAGAAAACAAACTCAAGTAATTTAAAAGGCTTGCCGTTGAAGATGTTGAAGCTTCCAAACCAAGGATTTGATCTTGCAATATTTGGAGAACACTTGGAAAGAACATTTAAGAGATTTTCTCTTAGATTTGCTGGAGAGATTTTGAATTTTGAATGAGGGATGCTTTCATGAAGAGAATGAGGGCTATTTATAGGCAAGAAGGTCATTTAAAAAATTATTTCAAAGAAATATATTATACAACCTCATGCTATCATGTGATAATTTAATATTCAATAAAATATAATTTATATTAAACAAATATTAAATTTAGCAGCAAAAATTCGGCTATTCACATGGGAAAGTCAAAAGTAATCACATGTAGCTCTTAATATATTCAAAGCATGTAGCATGCATCCATTATTAAAATCAAGTAATGTTTAAAAAATCATAATAAATTCAATTTTAATGCAAAGTGGGTCATGTAACCACTTATTTTAAAGGAAAAAATCCAAGGAATCCGATGGAGATAAAATCAGATATGAATTCTTTGATTAAACAATGACCTTGGCTAAAATACAAAATTTTATATATTTTTAATTTTGACATGTGATATTTAAAAATTATGATATAATTTATATATAATCATAAATATGTTAGTTATCATATAACCAGCAAATTAAATTAAAATACCTAATTATATTAAGTAAATAAAATAATTATACTTAATAGTTATGATCATTTATTACTTTGACAATTTTATTGCTATGTAGAAAAACATATAATTGAATGTTAATTAAATAAAGATTTATACAAATTAACCTCATTAAAATAGTATGTTAGGTTGTGAGCAAATTGATTCATGCCAAAGAACTCATATGAATAGTCATATAACCTAAAATCATGAGCTTCACATTATCCCTTTCATTCTTTTATTCTTGCAATTTCTTCTAACAATTTGTGAGATGTATTGGATATGTAATTAGCAATTGATATATCTGAAACACATAAAAATATTCATTAGAACATCCAAGCATTTGTTTGTTATCATCAAAATTAATCAAATTGAACATGAGGCTAATTAAGCCAACAAGTGGCACTCAAACCACCATCTTTAGAGACACCCATCTTGAGATTCTAAACAAATCAAAAGAAGATAGACAAATTACATAATGAAATGTAAAGAAACGGCAAGAAAAGTTCAAACATCCCAACGTACTGAGCTAAAAATATAGGCATTGAAATACAACAAATTCATATGAATCAATTGTCTTGTGTTCTTGTTAACAAACACCATGCCATTAATCTTAGTCATAGGCTTCCTTATAAACAAACACTAACATAAGCTTCCGCACTACAAGTCAAAGTCCAGTTCCTCTCAATAACATACAAATGCAACAAGTTCATCAATGTACATGTAACAGTTGCATGTTAAACTTGTTTGTGAAAAAAAAAACAGTTACCAGTTGCAAGCTACAAGAAATCCATTCCATAATGTTTTAATGAAACTAAAGAAAAAAATATTAACTAGATCCAACCAGCATTAGATGAAGCATACTGCTATCACCCTAAACCCGCAAAGAAGATATGAAGTATGTAGAGCTCTCAAATATGGATGATATAGCTTAGCAACAAGGAAATCCAAAACATAAATGAAATAGGGTACCACCTACAAAACATTAACCCATCCGAGCTCTAGATGAAGCATGCTGCAATGACCCTAAACCAACAAGGCAGATATCAAAGTATGCACAGTTCTCAAATTTGTAATTCATAGCTCAGCCCGTAGTAGAAAAATCCAAAACCAGAAATGAAAAAGGGACTCCATCTCCTAAACCATGTTTTAATTAACCTTTAAAAATACATTCACCAGATCGAAATGAGAGCGGTAATAAGCATATTATATTCATTGCAAACCCACAAAGAATGCAGATCCCCCAAATCCATAGAAAAAAAGCTCAACCCAATAATAAATGAAATGGTAAAGCAACAGGCGAACTCGTTGATAACCGGTGTAATTAAAGGGAAAGAAGATAACAAGTCTCATTTGACTAGGGACCACAAAGAATGCAGATCTCCCAAATTCACTGAAAAAATTTCAACCCCATAACAATGAAGAGAAATCGTAAACGAAATAGACAGTGCTCAATTAATAATAACTACAATACATGGAAAAGAAGAGAAGAAAACTCAGTTCACTAGGAACCACAAATGTTGGGTGAAATCGAGGGAACGACGACATAGAACACATCGTAGGAGTGAAACCATGTAGAAAGAAGAAAGCCACAGATCATAGGTGATACCATAAAGAAGTGAAGATGATGAGTAGAACACACGTGCTTGAAGGACGAAAGACGAGGTAAGTGAAGGCAGCAAGGAAATTATCGAAATTTTTGGGGTCGGATTTGAGGCAAGGGCAATCCCGTGAGGCGAGGGCAATCTAAAGGCGAACGCGGTCGAATGCCCTCGGTTAGAAAACCCCATTTCAATTGGAAGAGGAGCTGAAAGTGACACTACCGCACTAAACAAATGTCGTCGCGTCGCTTTTAGCGATGCGCCGAACCTATGACGCGGCCTCAAACGGGCCCTGTGTTATTCAAGTGTGGTTTGATGGTGGAGCAAATTATTACATTTATACTCTACATGACATTCCAATAAATCACCCCAAAAGGGTCATATGACAAAGGCACATTTCTAAGTTGACGTTTGACATTGGCTTAGTGGGTTATTAAAAATATTTTTTAGGTTAATACTTTATTTTAATTTTATGAAATCATAATTACGAAGGAGCTGTTTTGGATTACTTTTATTTTTTATTTTTATTTTAATTAAACATAAATATATTTGTTGATAATAATTATTTTTAAATCTATTTAAAATATCTAACAATTATTTTAAATATTTTTAAAAATAAAAATTAAAAACATATAAATTTACAAAACAAAATTGATCCCAAGCAAATCCTAAAATATTAGAAATTATACCAACATAGAAATTTATTTAAGATGAATTTATTATTTTAAATGTTCATGAGTTCTAAGTAAATTCATGTTAATATCATTATTTTTACATTAAAGTAGATGTCATATGAATGTAAACAAGTATATCATAAATAAGATTTAAATTTTTAATAATACATTAAAAATAGTATCATTGTTTATTTTTTTTAGATATGTAAAAGCATAAGAATTGTGTGCAAGGTATGCAAATTTTTCAAAAATGAAACGCTTTGAGAAGAAAAAAAATCATTGTGCTCTTCAAGTTGGAAAACATAGTTCATATAATAATAGAATTAATTTACAATATTAAACAAATTAAATAATTTTGGACAAATTATATAATACATATCAATTAGTTGAAACTAATGAGACAATTATATATATATATATATATATATATATATATATATATATATATATATATATATATGTATATATATATATATATATATATATATATATATATATATATATATATATATATATATATATATATATATATATATATATATATATTTATTTATTTATTTATTTATTTATTTATTTATTTATTTATTTATTTATTTATTTATTTATTTATTTATTTAATCTTTCACAATATCATGGTGCCTTAAAAATGCCATTTTTAATGCATCAAAATTTTAGTATTAATGAACATTCATACGAGTATTGAAAAGATGACAAATCATCAACAAGAGATTTAAAAAAATTGCTTTTATTAATATCTTGATAAAATATATCAAATATAAAAATTTAATATGTTATTATTATTTTTATAAACTATTGAATGCAAAGCATTAAAAAAACTTATATTTCAAGTTGGACTTTAGTTTCAGGTGAGATTATTTTGTTATATTCAACCTTCAGAAGGGTAAGCCTATGACCACCACTTTGGCGTGGCTTTTATCTTCGGGAGAGTACTCATCCCTGTGGAAGCTTACACCATGTTTTCATAGCCTGGTGGGGTGAGCATTCTGTTTGGTTTATTCGGTTTGGTTTTGTTCCAACCGAATAAACCAAAACTTCTTAAAACCGAACCGGAAGTAACAATAAAAAATAAAGCAACCAAATAAACCGAATAAGAGTTCGGTTTATTCGGTTCGGTTTTCCCTAAACCGAATTATAGAGAGGGATTAAAAAAAAATTTAAAGTTAACAAACAATTGAACAAATAATAAAGAAATTTTATTAACTAAAGTTACTAAATTACATGTATACACATTGATACAAAGTAATGTACAATATAAATAGTTTTCCATATTGATACAAATATACAATTTATGAATGTAATGTACAAATAAAAATTATAAACAAATACACAATTAACAAAGAAAGAGAAAAAAACAGTACAATATAATTCAATTGTATATTAAACGCAATCTCAGTGTCCCCATCAATTGAAATGTGATTATCGTCATAGAAAGCTATCAACTTTCCAAGGACCAAGACCCCAGTGCAGCAAGAGAGCAAACTTCATTCGAAATGCCCTCCATTTGACAACTATCTCCAAGAATAACATATCTTGAAAAAAAAAAAACATTATTCATATTAATAAGATATCAGTACATTCTACAAAGAATTATATGATATGAACCTAACTATTCTGTTTGCACATCTTCTTGTGAGAGAAATACTTACGTATTTGAAGATTGATTCAAAATACCATTTTGCGGTGCCAAAATAAGATACCATGAATGTGCCAAAGGACCTATCCATAAAATAGAAAAAAAAATTTGAGTTTCTAAAGCTCTCATCTATGAGCTTCAACGGTTAGTAATTTTGTGTGCAAATGTTCCTTCAAGATAAGCTTGCATCACCGATTCACCATATTGCAGACTTGCAGTGAAGAAGATGGACCAAGAAACTGGTCCCTGCGGAAGAATCATGCAAATAAAAAAAAAAGATAACAACGAGCAAGCAGATAACAACAAAGAATCTTTCCTTGCTTTTGAGACAGACTTTATACTAGTAATCGAAGTTTCAGCAGATTATCAACATTATTCAAATAAGCTCCAACATACACGGTAGTGCAGTCTAACTCCAAAGAAATCAAAGTAGAACATGAAAAGATTTGATAATCAGTAACAGTCTGACAGCCTCATAAACTTGAACTAACAACAAAAAAAAATAAATGCATGGTCAGCCAAATGTAACTGGCTAACTGCCAAGTTCCAACTGGTAATGTTGGCAAGGAGAGGCACCATAAAGTATAATTTTCCAAAACTAAAACCATACTTACAATATGCACCATAAAGTATAAATTTCCAAAACTAAAACCATACTTATAATCACGACTATGCAAAATATACCACCATCCACCGCCTTAAAAAAAGATAACAACAAGCAGATAACACCAATATTTTCATTCCTTGCTTATGAGACAGACTTTATACTAGTAAATAGTAATCAGATTAAAATGCAGTGATTTTGCAAGGAGAGGCGCATCTTGCAAGTTGCAAGTTGCAAGTTGCAAGTGAAAACATTTGTCAATCTCAAAGCCTTCACTTTATACTGTGGGACCAAAAACACAATCTTGAATCAAAAAGTTCAACAAATATAATGTAGAAAATGGAATTCAAGAAGGTAATTTGTATTTTTTGGGCTCAAGCTCATTATAAAATATCCTTTTATTATCAAGATTCAAGTGTAATATCGAAAATATGATCACCATATATACATACGGGGCATCAATAATTTTGAGAAATCGCCAGCTCTAAGCCTTTAAGACTTAAGAGGGCAATAACACCAAAAAAAGTCACCAACCGCATGTATACATTGATCATTTCATCATTGCTATCATCGCCAATCCAACACCAATCAAACCAACCGATGTAAGAAATGTTAGAAAAAACCAAAACTAACAACCAAACCGAATAAACAATCCAACGGTATGTAAGAGATGTGTAAAAAAAATAAGATAAACTGAAAGGGAGATCATTAGGCAATCAGCTTTCCGCATTCCTCATCATAATCCAAGCCAAGATGTTTGAGTTTCACTTGTTAAGTTTGCTAAATCTGTAAAACAAATAAATCATTAATAATTCATACATAAATCATTAATTAAAAAAATGTTGTAATTTGTAAATTTCAACAAACAATACCTTCATCAAACTTGTCAATTTCATTAATATTTTCTTCCACATTTATTGGATTTACCATTTTGCTCGCATCCAATCCTGCATATTAGAGCTTGTGCAATCTTTGGGGATAATGAACTTCTAAAAGCATCAAGAATACGACCACACATCCGATTCGATGCAGCGGTTGAAATTGGAACTAAAACATCACGAGCCATATGAGAGAATAGAAATCTCTGCATTAACCTTCCACCAATTTAAAATATCAAAGCGATGTCATCTTGACTCTTCTCAAATATTTATCTAGATCTGATTTGTTGTCTACATCATCCTTCCCAAAATTAGATCTTTTGAATTTCTCTATCATTGAATATCTTGTCCCAGAAGATTGCAGTTGAAAAATACTAGACCCTTCAGAGAAATTTTGTTTCTCATGCCACTTCAATTTGGCTTTCACCAAGCACTTTAATTTTGTAATCATGAAACATATCATAGCATGATGACCTAATAAGTTGTGCTAGAGCAATGCCATCAGGTCCTTCATACATATCCATAACGAAACTACATAACGAAGCTTAAAGCGGGGATCTAAAACAACAGCAAGATATATATTCAAATTCATTTTTTCTATGGCACCCCAATATTTAGAAAATTTTGTCATCATTTTGGAAGCCATACTTCTCACATTTTGATCACTATCCATTTGCCAACTTTGAAGTAGACAAAGAACTTCTGCAATTTCATGAAAAAAAGTATTTGATGTCACATACAAAGAACCAGAAATTCTTAAAGTCAATTCATAAAATTTTTCCAAGAAAGGAGCAATCCTCTAACATTATTCCAATCTTCATCACTTAAAACACCATTTATAATATGACTTTCATCATCATCCCTCTCTAGTTCTGATTTAAATTGAGTATCAATCTCCTCATACCTTTCAAAAGCTCTCTCCAACTTAACTGTTGCACTTAACATTAAAATGTCAATTCCATCTTGTAGGAACATCTAAGCATAATATGCTTTTAGTTTTAATTTTTCAATTTCAATGCATTCTTTAAATTTACGTAACCTTGCGGTGATTGAGAATATATCTTCTCTTGAACATGACAAACATTCGATATCTCTTTCGTGCCATCTTGCACGATTAAGTTAACAATGTGAGCTATGCATCTCATATGTAAGAAGCTAGAATACTACCTCCCCTTTTACCAAATTTTTTTTGTAGGTGCGTAATGATGCCATTATTAGAACTTGCATTATCAGACGAAATTGCTTCAATCCCCAATCTACAAGTCACTTCTCTACTTGTTGTAGTTCTCCCTATGACTGATTGGACAAAAGTTTATAACTCTTTTATTGAGTTTCCAATCATCATCAATAAAATGTGCAGTGATACACATATAGTTAATTCGTTGAATTGATGTCCAAGTATCAGTTGTAAGACAAACTCTGTGGCAGGATTTTTTGAAAAGATTTTTTAAAATTGCTCTCTCTTCCTGATAAAATTTAAAGCAATCATGTGTCAATGTCCACCGTGAAGGTATTTGAAACATTGGACAACACCGACATGAAATGTTTAAACCCCAACCTTCTACATGCTTGAAAGATAATTCATCTAACCATCATTGCTAAAGCTTTCCTTACATTTTCTTAGTCAAATCTCCAAGCCTTAAGACTTCCGAGAATGCTCCTCACCCACCACTAAATTGAAATGCAAGTTTAGTTTGATTTGGATCATTTTAATTGGATTCTTGACACAAAGAAAGATGTGGTTTGAAGTTTTAATCTTTGGATCATGATATGATTTCCCACAATAATTACACTTACTCATTTTTCTCCTTCTTCATTAGTATACCTCAAAGTGTTCCCAAACTTGGATCTAGGTCTAGGAGCTTTTCTCTTTTTTGAAATTGGTGGTTTCTCACCACTAACACATCTCCGTTAGTTGAACTTGCTGACTACTGGTCATAGCTCTAGAGGAACTAACAGTGTTTGAACTATCTCCAACTTGTGACATGTTTCTTCTTCTAGAATAAAAAAAAATTAAATAAATTAAAAAAGAATTTAAAAAAAACATGCTTTTATAAATTACATCAACAAAACTTATTTCAATTAAAGAATCATGTTAACAAATTGTAATGCTCTATCAGCTCAATCATCCATGATCCATCAAGCAATGTCTACTAAATATTATAATATAATGTCAAATGACTCAACATTACCATTTAATATTTTTTTATTATTTAAAGCCATCCCAGAAAATCAATTTGTATTACTTGCATAGTTGCATTTAAAAAACACTAAGATAAAAAAAAAAGATCATAAGGCTTACTTTATTTTTCCAAAACATGCATCTACTGATGTACATGCTACATGTCATACTAGAATGAAACATAAAAAACAGATTATCCTTGAGAGTTGAGCATAGAGATAGACACCGTATGGCGATAAGTTCAAATCATATGTTATACTATAATGTTGATAGTGATAGAATGAGCCAATGATGTAAAGACTTAAGAGCATGTAATTCCGCTAGCACTTAGCATTTAGCATGTTCAAGAATGGCATTGTGAAAGGCCTAATTCCATCTGTTCTTGCAATAGCAATTTCTTAACAAAGAAAAATGTTTTCTAAAGAAGCTGCATCCACCACTCCCAAAGGCCAAAGCCACGAGGCATTGTTCAATTAGAAAAATAAATTTTAAATCAACAAGTGAAATTGCTATTGACCACGGGCTCAGCCGCTCAGTGGCTCACTGCTCACAAGTTACAAGTTACATTAAACCAAACCGAATAAATCCAACATATTGGCCACGACAGTTCAACAATATTTCAACAAAGGAAGGAGTAGAGAGACTGAGAGAGAGAGGAGTTGAGATAATGTCATTTTCTTCTTACCTGAGTGTTGGTCATTACTCTCAAGTCTCAAAGAATAAAGTCCGGCGGTAACGACCAATCAAAATTCACACAGAACCCTAAATCACAATAAACCAAACCGACGTTCGACCCTCCTTGTCACCCAGTGAATCAAACATTCAAACCATCAACAAAATTTCATGAAGAAGTACACACACACAGAGAGAGAGAGAGAGAGGAGTTGACATAATCATAATGTGATTTCGTTCTTACTGTTAGGCGTTGGCATTACTTCTCAAAGAATAAAGTCCACAACACTCACGGCATGATACGAGATCCACAGATCACGACACAATCACACTTCAGAAAGGCTCACAAGTCACAATTAACCAAATTAACCTTGTACTTGTTCTCCCATTACAGTGAATCAAAATTCAAACCATCACCAAATTTTCAACAAAAGGTAGAACCAGAAGTAGAGAGAGAGAGAGAGAGAGAGAGGAGTTGAGATAATGTGATTTAGTTCTTACCTGTTGGCTGTTACCTCACAAAGAATCAAAAAGACTTAAATTCGAAATCAGATGGGAAGAGACTAAGAGTGAACGTGAAGAGTGAAGACTGAAGACATAAGTCACAGAACGTAAGAACTTGTAGGCTGTAGATGTAGGCTATCGGGCATCGGCTATCCGGCATCCGCTAGGGCAAAAAAATAAAAAAGGAAGAAGAAGTCGGCGTTGCAAATTGGAAAGTTACGAAAGCAGAAAGCCCAAAAGATCAGAGTAAGAGATTCGGAATTTGGAATGCTCGAACCGCCAGAATGCCGTAGAATGCCTTATCTGCCGACGCTCGACCATCGAAGAGTCGAGGAATGAATACTCCGAAGCGTCTCTAAAATCGATCGAGACGACGAGGCGAGAGACGAACGAAATAGGCTCTAAGCCCGCCCCGACACCTAAATCCTAATAATTCGAAATTAATCGGTTGAACCGTAAAAACCAATAATTTAAAACCAACCAAAACCATTAAACCGTATTAACCCATAATTTCAAAAAATAATGAATAAAACCAACCACAATTAACATCGGTTCGGTTTTTCGGTTTGAACCGTCTAATGCACACCCCTACCTACAGGAATGGCGGTCTCTACTACTAAAACCCCATTTAATTCACTATTAACTGCCTGCCTCTTCCCTCTCCCCTCTCCCCTTTAAATTTCAGGGACCAACAACCCTCAACCTCTACGCCAACCGAATCAAACCACTTATCGCTCTCAAAAATGCCAAAGAGCTCTACGCTCTCACCCCAAACGCGACCTCAAACCGTACTTCCGATCTCAATCCTGAAATCAGCCGCCTTTGCCTCAACGGGGATCTCGTGCAGGCATTGCAACTCGTGAAGTCATCAGAAAAAGATCCTTTAGAAGAGGACACCTACATCGCACTCCTACGGCTGTGTGAATGGCAGAGCAGCTCCGGAAGGCACCCAGGTTTACTGGCATATCTCTTCTTCAAATGCCCTGTTGAGCCTTCGCCTTGGAAATGCGCTTTTAAGCATGTTCGTTAGGGTTCATGAACTTCTTGCTGCCTGGATATTGTTCGGGAAAATGGTTGAAAGAGATGTTTTTTCTTGGAATATAATGTTGGGCGGGTATGGAAAGGCCGGTTTCTTTGAGGAAGCTTTGAATTTGTATTATAGGATGCTATGGACTGGTGTCAGACCTGATTTATATACTTTTCCCTGTGTACTGAGGACCTGTGGTGGTGTTCCAGATTTGGCTAGAGGGAAGGAGGTTCATGCTCATGTGATTAGGTTTGGCTTTTGGTCAGAAGTGGATGTCTTGAATTCTTTAATAACGATGTATGCAAAGTGCGGTTGTTTTGACGGTGCTCGTAGAGTGTTTGATGATATGCCTGTGAGAGACTGCATTTCTTGGAATGCTATGATATCAGGGTATTTTGAGAATGGTGAACATTTGGAAGGTTTGTCTCTGTTTTTGATGATGCGAGATGATTCTGTAGAGCCAGATCTGATGACGATGACGAGCGTGATTTCTGGTTATGGATTTCTCTCCGATGAGAAACCAGGGAGGGTGGTTCATGGCTATGCTATAAAGAAGGGTTTTGGCATCGACATCTCATTGTACAATTCACTGATTCAGATGTATAGTAATTTTGGAAACTTGATGGAAGCTGAGAAGCTCTTCTCGAGGATGACTTCTAAGGATGTAGTTTCCTGGACTGCCATGATATCTGGTTTTGAGAAGAATAGGTCACCAGAAATGGCTTTGTATGTGTTTGCACAGATGAAGGCAGAGAATGCAACTCCTGATGAGATCACTATTGCAAGTGTACTTTCTTCATGTGCTTCCTTGGGACGTGTTGATGTTGGCATTGAGCTGCAAGAGCTGGCAAGAAAGAATGGTCTGATGCCATATACTATTGTTGGGAATACCCTGCTTGATATGTATTTCAAGTCCAATTGCATTGATAAAGCTGTAGAAACATTCAGGTTCATGCCTGAGAAGGATGTGATATCTTGGAGTTCCATCATATCAGGGTTCGAATCAACCATATGAGCCATGAAGCTTGGAAGTTCTTTCGCCAAATGCAAGTTAATATAAAGCCCAATTCCATTACACTTATTGCTGCTCTATCTGCTTGCGCTGCCATTGGAGCTCTGATGTGTGGGAGGGAGATCCACGCACATGCTCTTAGCAGTGGATGGAGCTTTCAGGGCTTTCTGCCAAATGCCATTTTAGATCTTTATGTCAAGTGCGGCAAGATAGAATATGCTTCGACACAATTTAAATTACATGAAAGGAAAGATGTCATCTCATGGAATATAATGTTGAGGGGTATGCAGTGAGGATATGGCGATCTTGCAATTGCACTCTTTTGCAGGATGGAAGATGAAGGGATCCGACCTGATGAAGTCACCTTTGTCAACCTTTTGTGTGCTTGTAGTAAATCTGGAATGGTGAGTCAGGGTTTGAAGTATTTTGGTACCATGAGTGCAAAGTATGGTGTTACTCCAAATCTTAGGCATTATGGGTGCGTAGTGGACCTACTTGGCCGTGCTGGGCATTTGGAAGAAGCTCACAATTTTATACAGGACATGCCTATCGAACCAGATGCTGCTATCTGGGGAGCCTTGTTAAATGCATGCAGGATCCATCGCAATCTTGAGCTTGGTGAACTTTCTGCTAGGTTTATCCTTGAACAAGATTCTACAAGTGTTGGATATCACATGCTTTTTTAACTTTATGCGGATGTTGGCCTGTGGGATAAGGTGGCAAAAATCAGGAAGTTGATGAGAGAGAGGGGGCTGTTGGTAGATCCTGGATGTAGTTGGGTGGAAATGAAGGGAATAATTCATGCTTTTCTAAGCGGAGATGAGTCGCATCCACAGATGAAGGAGATTAATGCAGTTCTAACTGGATTGTACAATAGGATAGAGGTAGCTAGCCTTGATGAGCTGAAAATTGGATTCCAAGATGATATTGAAGCTTCAAAGCTGATATCTTTTGTGGTCACAGTGAGAGGATAGCTGTTGCTTTTGGTCTCATTAATAGCACTCCTGGTACACCCATTCAGGTTACAAAAAATCTGTACATGTGTAAAAGTTGCCATCATATTGTTAAGTGGATATCAAAGATTGTTCGTTGGGATATTACTGTCAGGGATACTGAGCAGTTTCATTTGTTCAAAGATGGCAGTTGCTCTTGTGGAGATGAGGGATATTGGGGAAGAAATAGTGGCTGAAGGAATCCCTGGCACAATGGCTCCATGCTAAAAATGATCCCGCAGAGATAATTTTGTTACACAGATCCTTTATGTACAGTAAAGGGTGAGAGTGAACAAAATGATAGGCTTAAGGTGCAGACCATGTTGACAATCCCATCCATTGATGCTGCTTTTAGCAGTTTCAGTCAGGATTATGCATTTGAAGAACTGGAAGATATATAAGACATCAATTGAAATGATGAAAATTACTGGTAATGCACTATCGAAGGTGTATTTTTGTAATTTTTACTGTTTATTAGCTTAATCCTTGTTAAGTAAAGGGATATTAGGCTAGGCTATTGTTGATTTATTAATGTCCAAAATCATGCTTCTACACAAACAGATTCTGATCTGATTTTGTTGATTTGTTAATGTCCAATATGCGGCACAATTTTGGGAGAAGCAACTAATGTTTAGAACACTTTAAGATAAATTCATTTTTTATCAAAAGTTTGTCATCTGCAGAGCATAAACTTCATCGTATTATTATCGGTGTACCACTTGGGAACCTAATATTAATGTTCTCAAGTTAAATCAAGCATTCCTAATCACATGGAGAACTGAGCATGCAATAAAATTATAGTAGGGATGCATTTAACATAAATACTATGAAGACCTAAGTATATTGCTAAAAAATAAAAATTTATTTATCATGGAATTAATTTTGGAGACTAATCATCAAAGCTAACTCATAATATTTTAGAGAAGCAAAAATCATACTTTCAAGAGTAAATAGATGTTTCAAAATATGAATGAATGATACTTAAGGTAATAAAAAAATCACAACATAATTCCAAAAAAAATTATTATGTGCGGAGTCCGGATATAGAAAAGAAAATTTGGGCTTCAATAATAAGCGTAATGACATAGTCAATACACGACTTACGTGTATTGTTACATATATAGATGTTGTCTATTATTATGTAATTAATATAATAGTAATTTACAGTAATATATAACACTTCACAGTCAGTACATAACAGCTATGTATTGGCTAAGCACTGCATGATGTTATATTATTGAAGTCTAGACGTAGAGTTATATCCGGACTCTATACGTAATAATCTCTCTAATATCAAACATGCTAATTTATGCAATTCCTTACAAAATTTGATTTGGACATTTATTTTAAGATGTTCCCATTCATAAGTGTGGATTCCAAATTTCACTTTTATTTTTTCATAAGTCCTCTGTGAAGACATACAAGTATCAGATATTTATGTCCTAGATTTTTGTACCCAAACAAGGTTTGGATTCATTATAGTTAGTAAAACTTAGATTCGAAACCATTACATATAATATCATGCATCCATTGAGTCTATTGAGGGCTTTATAATAAGTCTTATTGAGGATCTAGTAACATGTCTCACTCTAATCTTCCTCCAAGCATCTCTTACAATGGTTCTTTATTTTCTAGAAGGGACCATAAAATAAGAAATGATTCATTTTAATGAGGAGAGCTAAGCAAATACTTTCATTAACCATCTGATTTTATGAATGTTGATTTAGATGAAATTAACTTAAATTAACTTAAACTTATCACAAAAAGCTCCCAAGGCATGACAATATCATTATTGGATGAGGGAAGGATGCATGAAAGTATCTCTAAGATCCTTTACCAAGACATAAATCATATGATTCTTAAAGCTTAAATACAAATTTCATTGATTTGATTGGTCTTCCATGTGAATAAGCGGGACAAGCCTTTGTCTAAGCGCTAAGAGATGAGTGCCTCATCTCTTGTTTCTCTGAGCACCACATAAAAATGATGGAAATAATTTTAAATTTTATCATGCTAATAACTAACTTGTTATTTTAATTAAAATGTTAGATCATAAATGTAATATAAATGGAATATTTAATATTAATAAAAGAGTTTCAACACATCTTATTTGTAAAACTGATATAATTTTAGAAGTTGAGCATATACATAGTTAAAATAGTTACATGGAGACACTGGCAGGGGCACGTGCCCCACACCCACCACACATGCGCGCACGCTAGCCGATTAGGAACCCCTATTTTCAAACCCTCGTCCGCTACGTGACTGCGTCTTTCCTCCCTCCTCCGCCATTCGTTCTCTGCGTTTTTTTTTCTATTCCTTCTGAATCTGTGAGGCTGTGATTCGTGAAGGAGTTTGAGAGGTAAATTGAAGATTTCTACGCCATTGCCGATCTTTGTACCCTTCTCTTTTTTACGTCGAATTTGCAGCTACCACCGCTGCTTTCGTATCTAAGGGTTACATTCGGTGAGTTATAACGGTTCCTTGTACTCCTCTTTTTTCTTTTTTTCTTCCTGTTTTCATTTCAAAATTTGATATATATATATATATATATATATAATTTTTATTTTCTTCCTCCCCACGATTTTAGGTAAACGCCCTGTTTCGAAGATCCTATTTTGATTATTTCTTGATTAATTTTAATAGTCCTCTCTTTCCATTTCTTTTACTGTATCCAAAATCATTTTTTTTTTTTTTGACACTGAAACAAGTTCGAGCAAAGGACTGTCTGTATATGGATATTGATGCATTTTAAAAAAAAAATCATAGAGAGAAAGATTTTTTATTTCTGGAACACTATTTTTTGCAGCCAATATTGCATAGATATGCAAATGAAGGAAAGTGGTTTCTTTCTTTCTTTATTCTTTTTTTTTTTTTTTTTTTTTTTTTGCATTTCTATTACTCTAAGTGGTGGATAATGATGTGATGTTTTTTGTGCTTAATCTTTCTTGTATATAATATTGCTTTTAGGATTGAGAGTTTGAGTTGATTTGTTCCTGTTCTGATTAGTGTGTTAATATTTAGTTTATCAAAGAATTGCATATAGAAAATTAAAGTTGAATTTTTATTTAGATGAATCAACTTAAGCTTTATTTTGTGTTATGTTTATGAAAATATTAACTATCATTTATTGTTTCTTTACAACTTACGCAAGTGTACAATGGTGGATTTTTAATTGGATAATTGTTGTTTTTAAAAGGCGATTAAAATGTATGCAATTAGTTCATGGATACTAATAGTTAAGCACTCAAAATCCTATTACATCATTTTGTATTCCCACATCCCGTTACTTGTGTAGCAAAGTGATTAGAGAATCTGAGATCGAACTGATGTTTTTTTTTTTTTGGGAAGTTGAGTCTTAAGGACAAATTACACACAAACCTTGCATGGGTACTAATATTTATTTTTTTGTATATTTAATCATTACTTATACGCTTTATGTTTTATGATTTTAGAAGAACAAAACATTCAGAAATATTTCTCTGCGGTCTTCACAATTAATTAAGGTATATGAATATTTTTTATTTAATAAAGGTCGAAAGTGTGCCTTTTTTTGAAAATTTATTGATTTATTATTTCTTAATAAAGGCTGACGGTGTGTCTTTATTAAAAAATACTATTGATTTATTTTTTAGGTACAGGCCGACTGTGTGTCATTATTTTAAGAAATTATTTTCTTGAACTTCTGCACTTTTTGGCTGAGCATAATGAAAGTATAAATAAGGTTGTCCTTGAAAATGCTAGAAATAAGTTAACGCTCACAAATTGAAGGATATTACACATGCAAGCTATTGAGACTTCAAATACTATTATCAATGATTTGGGTAATGAGTTATTTGGTTCTTTTAGATGAATCATGTATTAATGAAAGAACAAAGTATTGCGATTCATTATGTTGATAAGAGGTCGCATTGTTGCGTTTCCTTGGTATTGTACATATTGGTGAAACAACCAACACTTAAATGTGTTATTGAGGCACTTTTTCAAAGCATGGATTGGGTATATCGAATCATTGATCAAGGTTATGATGGGGCTAGCAACATGCGTGGTGAGTTTCATGGATTAAAAGCTTTAATCTTGAAAGAAAATAATTCACTTATTACATTCCTTTATTTTGCTCATCAATTACAATTAGCACTAGTTGCTGCTAAGAATCATATTCATATTGCTACATTTTTTAATAATGTATCTAATTTGATAAATATTATTGGAAGTTCTTGCAAAAAGAGAGGAGTTTTATTTGAAAGACAATTAAACAAAGTTGTTGAGCAAATAAGGAGTGGAGAACTACAAGATGGCAGAGGTTTAAATCAAGAAATAACTCTTCAATGTGTTGGAGATACGCGTTGGGGATCACATTATGCTGCATTGATAAATATATTTATTTTATTTGGATCTATTATAGATGTTCTTGATATAATTGTAGAAGATGGTTTAACATGAACAAAGAGGTGAATGCTGCACATTCAATTCAATGTTTTGAGTTTGTTTTCAATCTACACTTGATGAAATCCATATTAGGAATCACAAATGAGATATCTCAAGTTTTACAAAAAAAGATCAAGATATTATAAATGTCGTGACTTTGCTTAAGGTGTCAAAACAAAGACTACAAAATATGAGGGATGATGGTTGGAACATTTTATTTGAAGAAGTTCATGCATTTTGTGAGAAAAATGATATACTTGTGCCAAATATAGTGAAAAATTTATTATGCATAGAAGATCAAGAAGATATGCTCAAGGAATCACAAATTTACTATTATCAAGTTGAGTTATTTTATTCTATGATATGCAACCGGAGCTTAACAAATGATTTGATGAGGCCAATCGAATTACTTTTATATGTGGCATGCTTGAATCCATGTGATTCTTTCTCGACTTTTGATAAAAAAAATTGATATGTTTGGCAAAGTTTTATCCACAGACTCTCAGCTTTGATATTATTATTTTAGATAGTCAACAGAATTATATTATTGACATGAAATCCAATAATTCATTTTGAAGTTGAAGGGAATTGGAGAACTTGCACAAAAGTTAGTAGAGACAAAGAAAAATGATATTTATCCTCTTGTATATTTACTAATAAAAGCTTGATATTATATATTCTGACTGTTGAAAGAGCATTTTTCATGAAGATCGTAAAAATAAACTACAATAGAATGAGAGATTCTTGGATGAATGATTGTCTTATTACATATATTGAAAAAGATGTATTTAAGAGTGTTGATAAGGAATTGATTGTACAACGCTTTCAAAATATGAAGACTAGAAGGAAGAAGTTATAAATGGTATGTAATGTAAAAAAAATTTATGTTATTGTAAGGTTTGATTTCTTTATTTTGTTATATGAGATGCTTTGATTTTTAATTTTATATAAAAATAAATTATTCATTATTTTATTGTGCCTCTGAAAAAAATTTCTGGATCCGCCCCTGGTTACATTAGTTATTCATTCATGTATTGGATTATATATTTCTTAACCAATTCTTTAATTCAAACTCATTTTCTTTGTTCATTGAATTTTCTTTGTAGTATCTTCGAGTCTGTTTATAATACTTGAAGTTATATGAAAACGTAATAATGGAGTTGTTAAAGAAAAAACTATTATGTAAGAAGTTGCGGTGGGTACTTCAATTTTTTTTTTTCAAAAAATCAAATTGCAGCTTTCTAGTAGCCACCGCATTTAGTTTGACCAGGTTGAAAAACATAGCTTTCTCGCTGCAAATTCTTCAAAATGCAGTCCCGCTCTACTTTTCCAAATGCCTAGAATGGTGCGATCCGAATTGCACCACGGTGGGAATGCCGCCCCAAATAAGGCTTTCATTTTATCAATAGCTACTCTCAATATAACATTTCTTCTAATAATGTTCTTTTTTTAGAATTATAGTACCATTATTCAACTTTTATTTTGTCATTGTGTTGTCTTCCTCACTTATCCCTTTTGTGCTCTAAAATTCTTGAATCATCATGCTTGCATCATCTTATCTTGGTATTTGTTCCATTTGATTTGTATCTAATAATAGAAACTATAATTCTCCTCAACCACAAAAGCTTCATAAATTGAACCTTTAATATTTACTTTATTACAAATATTTTCCTTTCAGTTATTTATAGTACTAAAATTTAAGAAAAAAGCACTATTAGTTTTAAATCATGACGGATTACTGCCTAAATAATATCCTTTGATTTATTTAAGTTGTGGTAAGTTCATGGGCTCATGTCCTTTGATTTTCAACAATAAATTAAACTAATTAGTTATAATTTTTCTAAATAAACAATTAAGCAATCAATATAGATAATACTTATATTAACTACTGATCAGTAATTATAGTAGCAAGACATTCTAATTACTCTATTAATAAACTAAATAACCTATATAATTATTTAGTAATTAGTTGCTAATTAATTATAAATTAGATATTAATATTTCCAAATATTTTATTTATTGCTTAATTAATTAATAAAAAAATTTATATATCACACAATTCTTATGCATTTACATATTTAAGGCCTAAAATTTTATATTTAGCATTTTTTATGTATTTCATTTTAAAAAATTAACGATAATGATATTTTTGATGTGATATTAAAAATTTAACAAATATATAATAATTATGTGATGTATGTAAATCCCATATTAATATAATGTGTGTTACAATTGATGCAAATAATAATAATAATAATAATAATAATAATCAGGAACTTAAATTTCTCTTTATTTATTATAATTAAAGATTAATTAAGATAGCTATATTGTAAATGTTAAGAAATTTACTTTCCTATTAATTTATTTATGTATGAGATAGTGAGTAAAAATTAATGAATTCATATAACTTTAAATTCATTTCAATAAAAAACATTATTTATAAATAATAAAAGTAAAAAAAGTGATATTATAAATAAAAATAAGTTTATATTTAAAATTAATTATTTCATAAATATAAAAAAGTAATGATATAACAATAACAACAACAACAACAATAAGCCTTAATCCCACTAGGTGGGGTCAGCTACATGAATCCTTCGTCTCCATTGTACCTTATTATGTGTCAAATTCTCATTTAATTCAAATATACTAAGGTCATTTTTTATACAACTTAACCAAGTCTTTTGGTATATCTCTACCTTTCTTAACATAAGTCAAATCTAATCTCTCTCCTCTCTATTGATTTACGACTTTTATGTGGCCAAACCATCTAAGGCGACTCTCTCTAATCTTATCTGCCACTTGAGCTACTCCAATTTTTTCCTGAACATACTCATTTTACATTTTATCTCTAAGAGTAAAGCCACTCATCCACCTAATCATCCTCATCTCTATAATATTTAACTTAGTTTTATGCTTCTCTTTTATTGGCCCTCTGAGCGGGCAAATCTTGACATATTTTTAAATGTTAATTTTAAAATATTTTTTATTAAACAATAAATTTAATTGACTTTTAAAATATATTATTCAAATATATTATTCAAATAAAGAGATGAGTAATTCTGCACCGTCCAACAAGAATTTCTAAAAACACATTTATTATTATTATTAGATATTTTTGTTAGACATTTCTATGAAGAAAATAGCGTATGCACATTTCTTTTAAAAAAGATATTATATTAGAATATTCTGCTCTAATCTTCATTTAAATATTTCTTATGCTGCTAGAAAAGATGTAGAATAAAAGTTTTTTCTTAGTTGTGAAATCCAAAGACACACTTATTTAAAGAGTGAACAATAAAACTCGATTTTTTATGTGAAAACCTCGAAAAGAATACACGTGGCCAGGTAAAAACTTCCACTATGTATCTGTTTGAGTACAAGATCTTCCGATCGGATTAGTGTATATGAGAAAGGAACAACAACTATGACAACGATGTTGTAACGATTCTTAGTAGCGATGATGGTGGCGAGCAATCAAATGGAAATGTGAATAATTATCTGAGAAACAAATCACGCGAGGAACAATCCGGTAAAATGCAGGGAACAATTCGGTAAGTCATCATGATGACCATTGACGGCAGGATCAACGGCCAATGGCCGGCGGTTGTTAATCCGTCAGTGGCGATTGGAGGATCTTTGAGCTCTCTCCTCTCTTCTCTCCCTCCTCACTTTCATATATGAGGAATGAAATTTATTTATTGGAGGAATGGCGTCTCTGTAAATACATGCAAAATTCATCCACTCCTCTCCATCTGACTCATGATGATTCCCTTGATCACATGATATATTTTGTATTTGAATGCTCAATGAAGTCGAATTGTAAGATCTTTGGCTTGTTGAACCGGCTCGTGAGGCATTTCGATTTACTATAAACACTTCATATTTGAGAGCTTTTAGGAATTTAACGATGTCTCAAAGTTTAATGATATTTTAAGTGCATCTGATTTGATTCGTTAATTCTTTGCATCAAGATTAGATTTGCTTCAACGAGGAATTTTTTGATCATATCAATTTCTATGATATTTATTTTATTATTACAAATATATATTATATTTATGCGATATTTACATAGATAGCATACAATTTTTGTATATTCAGATATTTAATACTTAAACTTTAATATTTATAAAAATAATATCCTAATATTTATTTTTATGTCAAAATAGCAATATTATTAATTTTTAAAAGTAAAATACACTTTTGCTTGCTCAGCAAAGGCGCTATTTTTTAGATATGAAAGTTTAGGTTAAATATATAAATGCTTAACAATTACGTAAATAAAAATAACATCAATATATACAAATATATAGTACTTTATAATCAATACATAATAGCTATGTATTGACATAATATAATGTGATTCTATATTATTAGAGTTTCAATGTAGAGCTACATGTTGACTCTATATTTAATAATATCTCATATTTATTAGGTATGACCCAACAATTTATCCCCCCAAATTTTCTATAAATTTTTTTATTTATTCTGATATCAAAAATGCTATACCGCAATCACATAATGCACCAATAATTATGCACGTTAATTTTTTGAGATTTTATTGGATTGATTTTCAGATGTTGTTTGGCTTACTTTTATGTGAAAAATATTTTAATTTTAATTTTAATTTTTTTAATTTTTTTTAAATTTTTTTTTGTGATCATGTGCATAATTTGGCCAACATATGTTCTTTGTTAATAAATTTACTTGATCCTAAATTTTCTATTATATAATTTAAATTTATTGTTATTTTTTGCTTTACATGCTAATTAAATAATTAATCTCTTAATTAAAATAATAAGCTTAACTTGAATATTGTTAATTTGTCAATGAGAATTTTTTTCTATGTTGGAAATTTTATTTGACTTCACATGCTTTACTACTTAAACTTTCCAAAGTATGTTAATTATGATTAATTACATGCTAGTAATATAATTAATTCATTGGATTATTTACACTCAATGTCATATATATATATATATATATATATAGTTTTAATAATATTATAGGATTCAATTTATTTAAAATGCGTGCCTTCATATTCTAGAGTATAGAATCATGTTAATTATTGCTCACAAATGAATACTCTAAGCTTTAGTATATAAACTATTGTGCTTCTTATCTCATATAATTGTACACTTAGATGCGCATTTATATTACTAGTTTAATTATTAAATTCAATTCCTTTGAATTTTTTTTTTCTTTTAAGGGTTTGAATTAATATGATTTTAATTGAAGTCTAAAGTACACCAAATTCACCCCCTCTTATTGTGAATCGAACAACATTTAGTATTAGAGTGAGAAATATTAATTATATGGCTTAATAACCTTAAGAGTTAAAATTCTTATGACAAATATTAGAGATTTTAGTTATTCTACTAATTTTCATAAATCTTTTATGAATTAAATTATAAATATTGAAAAAATAATTTATTAAGGTTTAGTATTATTCTTAAATTATGTTTTCTTATGTTAAATGTTGATTTATCTTATTGTAAATTTAAATTGAATGGGTTTTTTTTTTTTTTTATTTCTTATTTTCATGAAGTATTTTTATGTTGTGTTTTCATTCATTATAAATTTCAAAAATCATAAATAAATTTGAATTGCACACATTGCTTTTTTTTAGTCATGACTATAGGATAGGTGGGGGATAAAGAAGAAAAAGTTATAAGAACAAATTTAAAATATGCTAAAAAGAATCGTAAGAACCATCTCTCTAAGAACAAGAAAATGAAGAAGAAGAGGACAAAGAAGAAGGAGAAGAAGAAGAGTTCAAAGGGCAAGGAGAATAAGAACCAAAGAATTTAGTAGCATGTGTTTAAGTAGAAAAGAAAAGGACATTCCCCACACCAACACCATGCACCCATTCAATTTCTTACTCTAAAGAAAGCATCATAGATGAAAGTGCTTATAATGAATAGTCTAATACTTTTGAGGAGTTAAAGTTTGAATTTTAAAAAAGAATTAAAAGAGTATTTCTATACTAAAAAGAGAATGCAAGTATTTTAAAGTTTAATAAATAGTTAAATAAAATAAAATTTTCGAACTTATAGTTGATAAAGAAAAATTATTCGATCAAATTATTTTCTTTGTAAATGAAACTATTTGCTTGAAAGATAAAATAAGTTGATTTATCTAGCACTTTAGTCAAATTGTGTAATCATGCTAATATTTATAATAGGATTTAGTGCTTGGAAGATGAAAGTACAAGCTAGGAGAATTGTTTAATTTCAAATGCTTTATCTTCTAGTTATAATCATGACTCGAATGTTTAACATTCAAAAATCATTGATCTAGAAGACGATAATTCTAATTTGAAGTGTAAAATTGAATGATCTGTTTTTTTCAAACATCGATCATTGTTTAGAGTACACATAAATTCATTGGATCATCATAAAGCGTACAATTCAAATCAAATTTTCGAAGAAAAACTATAAGTTAAAAATGCTAGTAGTTTTGTAAGTTCTCCCTAATTGTTGGTCCATATATTGATTTAGTTTTTATAAATGTTAAAATAATCTATTTTATGCTTTAATTTTATATATATATATATATATATATATATATATATATATATATATATATATATATATATATATATATATATATATATATATATATATATATATTATTGACCTCATGTAATATAAATCAAAATGACAGCCAAATTTGGCGACCGAGGTGACAATCTCAAAATCTTTGTTTCTCGATGATGGGACTTCTCGTAGCGTTCAAAATATCAATCGTCGAATATAGATATTGCAAAATCTAATGATCAATCTATTAGCTTTATCGATTTAATATCGAAGTTGGGAAGGCTGAAGAGGACCAAATGACCTCCGTTCATGAAATTGATTGTACCGTTAGCGTTAAAACGTTGAAATATATCAAATGAGACTATCTACGCTCAATTGGGAGTCATTACAAATGTCGGTGATTTGAAGTGTGACGTAAATCGAGGCGAAATATATCGGGGCGTTACAAATCAACTCAAATGACCTCCGATTGACAAACGGACTTCATCGTTGCATTTAGAACATCGAAATTGGTCAGGATATAAATATTGTACGACTTGATGAGCAATTGATCCAACGCTCGAGTCATCAGCATGCACGCATATGGTCGAGGCGAGCAATTCAAACGACCTCGTTCATGAAATTGATTACATTGGCTTTGAAATGCCGAAATCTATCAAATAAGATTGTTCTCACTCAATTCATATGAGTTTCGCGTGAAAATTGAAATAAAGCGAAAGTGAAAGCATTTCGTGAAATGACAATTTGCACTCAACCAAACGACTCGATCGGCAGACGTCATTGCTTTCAGAATAATAGAATTAATCTAAATCGATATGTATTGACAATGTGTATTTACCGGCGTGAAATCTAAATTAAAATAATTTAAATTAATTTAAAATTAATTTAAAAATTCTCAAATTACCCCCATGCTCAATGGTTCCGCTTTTAAAAAAATAATAAATTAAAAAGATAACCACTCCCCATTCTACAACTTCTCCCCCATTTCCCTCCACTCTCTTCTCATTCTCTCCCACTACTCTCTCTCTCCTGCCTCTCTCTCTCCGGTCGGAAGAACAAGAAAAAAAAACGAAGGTAAAATTCTTCCTCTCTTAATTTCTCTTCCATCGGCTTATTCTCAGACAGTCGCTTCCACGTCTGTGAACCCGCCGTGTGATCGCTATCATGCCTCATGGCGTCCTCTCCACCCATCCATTTGTCTCCGCTGACCCACTCATGACGCCAAAACCAGCTTGATTCTTTAATACGACCCCTTCAGACCGAACTAGCACCTCGCACCACTCTGGCGGTCGCGGCTTCGCGATCGACCACCAGACCGGGACCGGTTCTTTCTCATGCCTAAACCTGGATCATCTCAGCGTTCTGCCCATCATCGCCGACCCACTCGATTTGGACAAGCCCGTTCTCAATCTGCGTTCATGAGGCCCTTTAATCCTCAGCCCTGCCATCCTCACCATTACGTCCCTTTTCTTCCTTTCCCACAACCTTCTTCCTCACCCATTGTCGATAACAAACCTCCTTCCCTGCATCCCATCCTGCAATCAGCAAACTTCTTTGCAAGTCATTCAGTCCCCCCGACCCGACCTCTTATCTTCACTTCACCATCGGGAAGAACATCGTCGTATTCTTCCTTGATTTTTTGGCGCTCCATTTTAGCCATCCCATTTATTGCGCCGTCGGGAAGAACATCATCAGCAAGCAAATTTTTCCTTCGATTTTTCGTGTTCCTTTGCTTAGTCATCTTTCAGATCGAGGAAGAACATCGTCAGCAGGCGAATTCTTCCTTCGATTTTTGGCATCGCACCCCTCGCTTTAGCCATCTCATTTTCACTGCACCGCAAATCGAGGAAGAACATCATCAGCAGGAGAATTCTTCCTTCAATTTTCGGCGTCACACCCCTCGCTTTAGCCATCCCGTTTTGGTTGTGCCGCAAATCGAGGAAGAATATCGTCAGCTGGCGAATTCTTCTTTCGATTTTTGGCGTCGCACCCTTTGCTTTAGTCGTCCCATTTTCGCTTCGCCGCAAATCGGGGAAGAACATCATCAACAGGCGAATTCTTCTTCGATTTTCGGCATCGCATCCCTCGCTTTAGCCATCTTGTTTCCGCTCTGCCGCAAACCGGGGAAGAACATCGTCAACAGACGAATTCTTCTTTCTATTTTCGGCGTCGCCCTCCTTACCTTACATTCTCAATCACATACCTAACCCCGTTCCTTTGTTGAGCCTTACAGCACGTCAAAAAATGCATTAGAAGATGTGAGATCTCTAAATGTGAATATATATACATGCTTGTGTTTCTTTACAGGTTTGAAGACCTCGTTGTGCTTGCAGTGACGAGATGAAAAAATAAGATATGTGAAGACATCTCATAGCTGCAGGCGTCGAGTAAGCCAACACTTATTAGATGTCGCTCCCCCTAGACGAAATGCTGCCAAAATTTTGTATAATTTCCAAACTTAGAAAAAAAGGGGATGAATATATATTACATTGTATGTCCTCTTTCAGGTTTAAAGACCTCATCCTGCTCAGCAGGGCATGACGAGATAAAAAATCAATTGTGGTGTCGCATCATCACTTTCACGCAACAGGTAGCCAAAATACCCGATGCTCCTGCGGATGATCGAGGTGCGTTGACAAATCTTTTGACTTAGAAAAAATGGGAGAGTGAAATGAGCTGACTTAAGAACGCTAAGTAGTGAAACTTGCAGCTAATTTTAAATTAAAAAGCGGGAAACAAGAAAAAAGGGGAGCCTTTAAAGTAAATTTTGGAAAGAATAAAACACTCATTTAAAATAAAAGTAAAATTTGGGGTAGGCTAATATTAAACTCACAAACTCTAATTACAATTCTCTATGGCTTAAATTGAAGCGGTACAGTGAGTTCTCTTTTCTTATAATTTTTTCAAAATTAAGCAAGCTTTAATTAGAATTTGGGAGGACTAATACTAAACTCATAGCAAACTTACAATAAACTCAAAATTTAAGGATGAATCCAAAATTTAAGGATGAATCTAAATTGAGTTTAATAATTCTTATCTGAATATAATTATTATGCTAGCTAATAAACATGAGTAAAATAAAACAACAAACATTGAAATTGACATAATTTATCAAAATTGATGTAAATTGAGCATAATCAAGTTAAAAAAATTACAAAAACTCAACAAGTAAACTAAGTGTCAGTAGTTTGTTAAACTGCAATCTAAATCAAAACGTCTTCTTCGCCACCGGATCTGCAACTCTTTGTCCAAGCAGACAAAAGGCAATACTAAGCCAAAATCTACAAAAATCATGGAGCTTTCCTTCAATACAAAAATTAAGAGATTTCATTCTAATTATGATTTTCAAAATCAATAATTTCATTAATTAGATGAAATTAGCTAAGCTATAAATACCTACATGTGTCGGACATGAGATTTCAAGTGCAAATAATATGCGAAAAAGCACAATAAAATGGAATTAAATAAAAAATCTGAAATCAATCTCATAACTCAGAAATAAAAATTACATAAAATCTTAAATACACCCACATGGGCCCCGACACTATGTTGAATGCTTAAATTCAAGTGTTTGAGGATGTTGTGCTGATTGTTTCCCGGTTTAGTCTTAGGACTGGATCCGGGTTAACAAAACCTAAAAAATCTATAAAAAAGAGTTTCAAAGCAGTGAAATATCTGAGAAATTGATCCTGTCAGGTGATAGTAGATCTAATTCTCTATTAGCAGCTAAACATAGTTGATAGGATCTAAAGCTCTTAAACATATTCAAATTTTAATGTCTAAAAAGGTTCTATAGGCAAGTTGGAATTAAATAAAAATTTGAAATAAATCTTATAGTTAAGAAACAAACACTACATAAAATATTAAATATACCCTCATGGGTCCCGACATTATGCTGAATGCCTAAATTCAATTATTGTCTCTTTGCGGGTTGCTTCTAGTTTAGTCTTAGGCGTTAACAAAACCTAAAAACCTATAATAAGAGTTTCAAATCAATGAAATATCTGAGAAACTGATTTTGTCATGTGACAGTAAATTTAATCCTCTATTAGCAACTAAATAGAGTTGACAAGATCTAAAGCTCTTAAACATATTCAAATTAATTAATTTTTTAAATCAAATTAAGTATCAATTTGAAACTGCTCAAATGAAACTCTATCACCAAAAATTTAAACTAGACTCAATCTATCCACCCCTGCTTGTTTGTGGGGTAAGAAAACTCTAGCTCACAAAGGAGTCAATGTCAAATCAAGTGTTCTACTATGTTCACTCTCAATTAATCTCACCCTAGTAAGAATGTGGCTCGTGTCCTCTGCATGGTGGGAGGCTCCAGAATGAAGCGATTACCAAAGTCCTCGATGGGTGGTTTGGCAACTCCATTATATTACGATCACGACCGTAGCTCGTATGCCCTAATGGCTCTGCTCTTTGAGTTGTGAATCATAAGGTATACTTGATAAGGCAAACAACCCTCTGTCAGTTAAGGTAGACTTAAGCTTGTCTCTTTAGATAAACACCACCCCAGGTCTATAAGGATTTCTTAGATGATGTAACTCATGTGTTGCTGATGAGGATCCTTCGTCGGTTAGTCTACCTCCTCGACTAAGTAGACTAGGGACCTTGCGGGATGGCGGAATGGGATCTAGATCGCACATCATTTCCCAACCATTCAGTTTAAGCTAAAATGATGAATTTTATATCTTAAATTCCAAAACTCTATATGCTGCTACTATATGCTACGCATTAAGCGATTTAATGACTAGTCTTAATCAAAAGTTATCTCTCACTTACTGAGATGAATAATTAACTATAGAGCTTGTCATGGAAACAACAGATCTAAAGTCTCACAAAGTGAGGGTGAAATCTGTAGTGTCTTATCTACTATTCCATCTCCAAAATTACAGACACTTTAAAACTACTCTTTTCTAAGAATTATGGTGAATTTTAGAGCATATATATATATATATATATATATATATATGTATATATATATATATAAGCATATGATTAAATATAATTTTGTAAATCTCAAATATCTCATATTTTTGGATATTCATTTGTTAGCATGAATATATTTTTTTAAGTAACAAAATAATTAATTTCCTGCTAAAATAAAATAAAAATAATTTCTTAAATAAATTTATTTAAATAGTGTAGCAATATTCTTTATTAATTTTTAGGAACTTCTTTGACATTTATCTTTACATCTTTTTCGACCGGGCGGATAATGAGTAATGATATGAACAGATTGACTTGTATCATTCATTAATTACACGCCTAATAAATCAAGACAAAAATAATTATTAAATAGATTATCATTTTTGTTTTTTTTTTTCCAAACAAACTATGAATATGGCATTTGTTTTCATATAAAAAATTAAAATTATAAACATATGTCACCATGCAGTGAAGGAAGATCAAGTAGGTTCACAGTATCGAACACATTATATAGAATATTATTTACAGTGAATTTTCTCTTATTTAATTCTCATTCTCGCATCATTTTCTTAGTGATAACTATCTTATTTATTTTAATTCATTTGCAATTGAAATAAAAATTAAGAACGTCATGTGACCAACAAGATGCCAAATTTTGTATTTTTCTTATGAGAGGTTATCACATATGTAATTTGAATGTGATTTTACTTTGATTTTAATAATATAATATATGTGACATTCAGTTAATATATAATTGATATATTTTAGCTGTAAAATATTATATATTGATGTAATATTAATTATATAGTAATACACATTTGCTTTATAAATAGCACTTCTCATCCAATAAATAATACTTTACAACTTATATATACGAGATGTATATTAATTGAATATCATATGGTATTATGTTAATGAAATTTGGATGTAAAAATTATATTCAAATTCTGCAAATAATAATTTTTCGTTCTCTTTTAATTGGAAGGGGTCAAATGAGCTATTTTCTTTCAAATTATTATTATTTTATTTCTTTTTCTTTCAAATTATTACTCGACTTTGTTTTAGCAATTTCTATTATTCTTCCCACCTCATAATTTGATCCATCACAGTAATTATGTCTGTCAAGGAAGGTCCTATTTTGAAATATATACATTTTTTATTTATTTTCGTGTTGAAAATTAGAGCTAAACTCTAACAATAGAAATTATAATTGCATCAGAATATTCTTTTATATTTTTTTGTGTTATGAAGAGAAGAAATAAGGTTGAAGTTAGAACATTACTTCTTCGAAGTCGATTACATTAAAAAAAATAGAAATAATAAAAATTGGTCTATATATAATTCTTTATTTCTTTTTAATTATTATCTATATAATTCAAAGTATTTATTCTCTAATTTTAATAATTCTCTCTATTTTGACTTATATATATCACAATATACTACTTACATACCTAATATTAGCAACGAATAATCAACTAAATTTTCACATATTATTATGTGTGGAATCTGAATATAGCTTTTACATCCTCACTTTAATGACATTGCGTCATACGACACTCAACTAATTTACAACTGTTATGTATTGATCGTAAAATGATGTGTATTGAGTGTGAGTATTAGTTTATATATAATACTATGTATTATTGTGAAATTAATCTATACATAATAATTTACAATAAATATACAATAATAATATATTGATTGAGCATTACATAATACTATATTTAGATCTAATAATCTCTCTTTTAACAAAACTTTTTTTCAAACCTCGCCAATAAAATGGCCGGCCCATAAATAAGATTGGTAATCATGCAACATAGAGAGAGAGAGAGAGAGAGAGAGAGCAAATGATCAAGTTAACTACCAGCATAAAACTCCTTTTTTCTTTTTTTCTTTTTTCTGTTGAAGGCCGGCTATTTTGTCTATATCAGAAAAAAAAAAATCTCCTCATAGATGAAACAAAAGGCATCAAAGCTTTGAAGAGCAGAAGATGCTCGTTTATATATTTATAATAGACACTAATGAAAAGTATGTATTATTTATGTTTGAAAATACTCTTCATTTCATATCATTTTATCCGAATATAAATATTTTTTTTTTTAAGTTGTGTAACTTCTGTTGGATATTTTATTTCGCTTGGCTTATTTCTGATATTTAGTATTGTTTTTTTTCTTCAATTCGTATCTTTTAAATATTTTATAGTGTTTCAAAAATTTCTTAGTCATGCATGTATTGCACATAAACTCATTTATGCTTTCGTGTTTGGCCGGCAAGTCCTATGACTCCTATGCATAATGATATATATATATATATATATATATATATATATATATATATATAATATGTGAAATCATAGAATAATTCTTTATTTCTTTTTAATTATTATCTATATAATTCAAAGTATTTATTCTCTAATTTTAATCATTCTCTCTATATTGAATTATATATATCAGAATATACTACTTACATACCGAATATTAGCATCGAATAATCAACTAAAACTTCACATATATTTACAAATTTTGTCATTTTTTAAAAGAAAAAATTATTACGTGTGGAATCCGAATATAGCTTCTACATCCTGACTCTAATGACATAGCGTCATATGACACTCAACTAATTTACAACTATTATGTATTGATCGTAAAATGATGTGTATTGAGTGTGAATATTATTTTATATATAATACTATGTATTATCGTGAAGTTAATCAATACATAAAAATTTACAGCCAATATACAATAATAATGTATTGACTGAGCATTACATAATGCTATTGTTGACATCCACATGTGTCATAAATCAAAACAAGCTCGTAAGTCTAATTCGACGGACTTTGGAAGCGACAGTGCACAAATCGGGATTCAAAATGCACTAGACGTCATTGAAAATGGTCGAAATGACCTCTGATCGACGAACTTACTTCGGTGTTGCGTTCAGAACGTCAAAGTCGATCAGAATATAAATATTGTAAAATCTAACGAACAATTGATTAAGCACTCGAGCTATCAATGTGTCGACGCGCATATCGAAGTTGAGAAGCTGTGACGATGACTAAACGACCTTCGTTCATGAAATTGATTGCATCGTTAGCTTCAAAACATCGAAAACTCTCAAATGAGGCTGTCCGAGCTCAATTCGGACGAGTCTGTGCAAATGTCGAGTGATTTGAAGTGACGCAAATCGAAAGCACGCGTCACCAAAATTAACTCAAATGAGCTCGATTAACGGACTTAGTCACATTTAGAATGTTGAAATTGGTCAAGATATAAATATTGTATGACTTAATGATCAAATCAGTGCTAAAAACATACTTGCATGCATATCGAGATCGGTAGCACCGATGATGACCAAACGACCGTTCTTGAAATTGATCATTGTTAGCTTCAAAATATCAAAATCTATCAAATGAGACTATTCGTACTCAATTCAGTTGAGTATGTACAAATGTTGAGTGATTTGAAGTAACATCATGCAAATCGAGGCTGAAATGTATTGGATGTCACCGAAATCAACTCAAATGACCTCCGATCGACGAACGGACTTCGCCATCGTGTTTAGAACATCAAAATTGGTTAGGATATAAATATTTCACAACTTGATGAGCAACCGATCAAGTGCTCGAGTCGTCAATGCATCTGCACGCATATCGAGGTCAGGAGATGCCGAGATCAAATGACTTCCATTCATGAAATTGATCAAGCCATTAGCTTTGAAATGCAAAAATCTATCAAATAAGACTCTCCTCAATTGACGAATCGCCGTCGGCGATTCAGCGGCGGCGCATTTGAAATTGACTTCTAACTCAGAAATGGTCCGATCGTGAAGCGGTGTGCCGTGCGTTGAAACAATGGAATTACCCTAAATCAATATATATTGACTATGTGAATTTATCGGCGCGAAATCCATATTTAAACTGTTTAATAAATTCAAAATTTATTAAAAAAAATCTCCAAATTACCCCCTGCTCAACCATTCCCCGTCTTTTCAGTTTTCTGAAAAAAAATTAAAAAAAAATTTAAAAAATAACCGCTCCCCCATTCTACAACTTCTCCCTCTCATTCTCCAAATCCTGATTTCTCTCTCCTACACCTCTCCCTCCCGTGGAAAGAAAAAAAAAGATAGGTAAAATTATTCTCTTCCGCTCTTCTGTTTCCACTGTTCCGGCATAATTCGATCCTGGTCCACCTGCGCAGCACAGATTCTCGTCGTGCGTGCTCCTTTACGTCGCCGCCCGCTCCCACTGACCCTCGTTCGCGCCCCAGCCGACAAACCGCGAATGACCCGGCTGAAATCGCCCACGCCAGTTCCGCACTCTCTGCGTCCGCTCCTCCCGCATGATCGCCCCTTCGCCGTCGCCTGCGTGCGCCTTCGCCGCTGCCTTGCGCTCCCACCCGGCGTGGCCGTGTTCTTGTTCAGCTGCCCGCCCTCCCGCATCCGTCGCCCGTCCGTCCGCTCCATGCCATGGCCATCGCAAGACCCCCATTGCCGCTAGACCGACTCACCGGCCACTGCCCACCCGCTCCGGCCACCAGCTGTCCGCGGACCGCATTATCGATCGGACCTACTCATGATGCGGGCTGACCAGTACCAGCCCACTCTGCAGCTCCAGCGCCAAATCCTTCCACTAGCTCTACCCACCCTTTCATATCCATTTTCGTTCGTTTTGGAAATCGGGAAGAACGTCGTTAGCGGTGGTCTTCCTTTCGCACTCGCTTTAGCCGTCCGTTCTGCAGCAAAGTGAAGAACATCATCAACGAATTCTTCCGATTTTTGATCTTCCCTTTTTAGCCGTCGTTTTATTTGCCAAATCGAGGAAGAACATCGTAGACAATTCTTTCTTCGATTTTTTGCGCACCCTACTTATATATATATATATATATATATATATATATATATATATCTCCACTTATAGATATTAAACTCCCAGGCGAAATCGTCGATTTTGTAATTTCTAAATTAAATGGGAGGGATGAATATATATTATATTGTATGTCTTCTTTCAGATTTAAAGATCTTGTCGTGCTCAGCAGGACGCGACGAGATGAAAACCAGTTGTGTTTAGACTTTATGCTCGTGAGAGCGTCACAAAAAAACGATGCAACCCTTATATGGGATGGCCTGAAGCGCCAAAATTTCGTCAAAACTTTTGACTTAGAAAAAAAAGGAAGAGTGAAATGAGCTGACTTAAGAGCGCTAAATATGAAAACTTGCAGCTAATTTTAAACTAAAAAGTTGGAAACAAGAAAAAGGGGGGAGCCTTTAAAACAAATTTTGGAAAGAATAGAATATTCATTTAAAATCTAAGTGAAATTTGGGACAGACTAATATTAAACTGACAAACTTTGGGAGATGCTAATATTAAACTCATAAACTCTAATCCTCATAAAAAAGCGGTAAAAGTGGGTTCTCTTTTTTTGTAAATTCTCAAAATTAAGCAAGCTTTAATTGGAATTTGGGAGAAACTAATACTAAACTCATAACAAATTTGCAATAAACTCAAAATCTGAGGATGAATCCAAATTGGGTTTAATAACTCTTATGCAAATATGGAGGTGATTACTTTGCTAGCTAATAATCATAAGTAGGGCTAAATCAATAAACACTGAAATCAGCATAACTTATCAAAATTGAAGTAAATTGAACATATTCAAGTTAGGATAATTACAAAAACTCAACAAGTAAACTAAGTGTAATAAATGTGTTAAACTACAATCTAATTCAAAATGCCTTCTTTGCCGCTGAATCTGCAACCTTTTGTACAAGCTGACAGAAGGCAATACGAAATCAAAATCTATAAAAATCATAGGTCCCCCTTTGATCAAAAATTAAGGAATTTCATTCTAATTATGATTTTCAAAGTAAATGATTTCATTAATTAGATGAAATTAATATATAAATATACATGCATGTGCATACATAGAGATTTCAAGTGCAAATTTTAATGTCGAAAATCTTGCGGTTGCTTCCGGTTTAGTCTTAGGGATGTCGTTAACAAAACTTAAAACCTATAATAAGAGTTTCAAATCAGTGAAATATTTGAAAAACTAATTCTGACAGGTGATAGTAGATCTAATCCTCTCATTAGTAAACAAAGTTGAGGATCTAAACCTCTTACATATTCAAATTAATCAATTTTTCAAATCAAATTAAATATAAATTAATCTCATAACTTCGAAATAAAAGCACTAAATTCTTAAATACACCCATGTGCCTACACTATCTTTGGATGTTTAGATTCAAGTGTCGAGGATGTTGCGGGTTGCTTCGGTTTAGTCTTAGGGTAGTCAACAAAACTAAAACTATAATAAGATTCTCAAATCGGTGAAATATCTAAAACTTGTCATGTGATAGTAGATTTAATCTACATTGCGGCTAAATAGTCGATAGGATCTAAAGCTCTTAAACATATTCAAATCAAATCAAATAACAATCTGAATCTGTTTAAATGAAATTCTATCATTAAAACTTAAATCAAACCTAATTTATCCACCTTCCGTAACTATTTGTCGGGGGTGACAAATTAAGAAAACTCTAGCTCACAAAGGAGCCAATGTCAAATCAAGTGTTTCTATGTTCACTCTCAATCAATCTCTTGCCAGTAAGGATATGGCCGTATCCCTCTAATGCGTGGTTTGAGCTCCATAGATGAAGCGATTCTGACCCGAGTCCTCGATCGGTGGTTTGGCGGTCTCCATTATATTACATCACGAAGTAGCATATGCTCTCCAATGGCTCTCTCTCACTTGTGGGAAGGATAATTAACTATAGGGACTTGCTTTAGGAAACGGAACGGATCTAAAGTTCTCACCAAATAAGAATGAAATCTCTAGATAGTGTCTTATCTATTATCTGTCATTATTTAAATTACGACACCTTAAAATACTTTTTTCATCAAGAGGGTCGGTGAATTTTGAGCCCACAATATTTAGATCTAATAATCTCTCCTTAACAAAACTTTTTTCAAACCTCGCCAAAAAATGGCCACCCATAAATAAGATTGGTAATCATGCAACATAAAGAGAGAGAGAGAATTATTATAGTTTATCAAATTATCAAGTTAACTACCAGCATAAAACTCCTTTTTTTTTTTTTTTCTGTTGAAGGCCGGCTATTTTGTCTATATCAGAAAAAAATTTCTCCTCATAGATGAAACAAAAGGCATCAAAGCTTTGAAGAGCAGAAGATGCTCGTTTATATATTTATAATAGACACTTATGAAAAGTATGCATTATTTATGTTTGAAAAGGCTCTTCATTTCATATCATTTTATCCGAATATAAATATTTTTTTTTAAAGTTGTGTAACTTCTGTTGGATATTTTATTTCTTGGCTTATTTCTGATATTTAGTATTATTTTTTTCCAATTCGTCTCTTTTAAATATTTTATAGTGTTTCAAAATTTCTTAGTCATGCATGTATTGCTAAACTCATTTATGCTTTCGTGTTTGGGCAAGTCCTATGATGTATATATATATATATATATATATATATATATATATATATATATATATATATATATATATATATATGTGTGTATATATATTATATATATATAAAATCATGAATAATTATTATACAGTGAAGTAGAAAATAGAAAGAGCATAGAGTATAAGTGAGTCAAATTCAATTCAGCTTCATAAATTGGCTGGTAAGTTGAGCTCTATGATCTAAATATATTAGAATTTAATAATTTAAATATAAATTTATTAAAAATAATTAAAAATCATATCTAATTTTCTTATATAAAATGCTTAATTATTTTTTTTTCTAATTATCATTCTATTTATCATTTTATTATAATAATTATTTGAATAAAGATCATTTTATCTCTTTATATTAAATGAGTTGATTCTCAAGCCAAGTTGTTGACTTGACTTTAGAGTGAGCTCTCAACTTCTTCATCATAGACCTAAGACTCTTGTAGACACTAAGAGCTCCCTAGTCTTAAGATACTTCTAGTGATTAAGTGAACACTTAACCTAAACCTAGAGACTTAGAAGAGTTGGTTATAAGAATAGGTCATGTCTTAGGGATTTAGAAAAACTTGCCTACCCTATAGCTTTAAACCCAATCCTTGCTTCCTTCTTCAAATCAAACCTCTAATTCAAATCCAAATCATAAATCAAATTCCAAATCAAATGACTAGAACCCAAAATCAAATTCAAATTCCAAAATCCCTTCTAAGCTATATGAACCACCTTCATATGCTTAGCCAAAACCCCCAAACTTATTTTAAAAATAATTATCAATAAAATTTCTTTCATCTTAAACTCCGCCATTTCATATTGGTTAGAAATATCTTTGTTTGTAAATCTGTCACGATGTGTTTAGGGTAGGTGTAAGGAACCCAAGCGTTCAATCCTTAGCAACACAGCACCAACACAAACTACACACAAACATATATCTTTTGTCTCGGACTATTTTGATGTGGGATAAAGCCCCCTATGAGACTTACTCATTAGCTGCTCTAGGTCGGTTTGACATGCTACCTTGCTAGCGTGTCACCCCAGTGGTTCCTTGTATGGAGGATGTAAGTCTACAAGCTTTCTTCCTAAATTGACAATTGCAAATCGATAAGCGGCTTGTTAGTTTGGTAGGCCTTCTTGCATGGTAACCTCTCATTGATTTTATTTAAGAGGATGCAAGCCTACACGCTTTCTTCTTGAACTAGCCAGCGTGCACTGACTGGGTTGAGTATATTTGAGGCTTAAGATAAGTCCTCCAATTGCTCATTTCCTCCTGACTACTTCAAGTCTGGGTCTAGTCCTTACACGAGACTCCCCGCTTGGTAGTCGTCCTAGGTCGGATAGCACCTATCTCGCCGAAGAAAGACTATCCCAACAATCATTTTCATCTGTGAGATTATAAGTCTACAACCCTTCATCTCAGATTGATTGTCACAAACCGACGGGCACCTTAGGTTGGTTAGTTATCACCATGTTGACTGCAATCCATCCTGTGGATACACCACTCATGGTAGATGTAAGTCTACAAGCATTCTCCTAGAGTTGGCAATCGTATACCTATAGGCTCTCTTTTACAGGGTCATGGATAAAGCTCCTAATGGCACCTCTCCTGTGGACACTCTATTTGGATCACATCCTTAGTGACCCCATTTAGACACTACCCGTTACTCTTGGATTTGATAGCCTCCCTTTCCTAGTAGCCACCTTTGTGGTTAGAGAATTTGTCTTATGGACATGCATTCTCCCTTGGTCCAAGAAGTCAGATATGACTAGGCGATATAAGCTCATTCTCGTGTGGTCCCTCACACATGAGGTCCACGCAAATATATAAATAAGATAAAATATATATCTTCACTTATGGATTAGAAGGAAAACCCCCAGTGGTATCTTTTCCCAAGCATACATCTTATCTTTAAGGTAATGTCGACAAAACTCCCTATAGGAATTTTCTGACTACCTTTGAGTTGAGATAAGTCCCCAAGTAGGCATTCTCTCAGTAGTCACCCTTAAGTCGGGTTCGACTTGTTGTGCCACCAACAGGTCACCCTGGAGGTCATCCTTGCTTTGGGAGATATAAGTCTATTACACATTTTCTACTGCACATATGCGACGCAGGTGCAGTTCAATTTATTGTGCTATCAATCGATCACCCCAGTGGTTCCTTATTTAGGAGGATGTAAGTCTACAAGCTTTCTTCCTAACTTAACCATTGCACAATGAAAGGCACCCCTTAGGTTGGTTAGCTCTACCTTGCGGTCGGTAGACTATCCCTTTAGATTTGTAAATCTAAGATAGGACTAGCTCTTTCTTAGTAGATCCATCGTACATTGATAGGGTCCATATAAAATTAAATTAATTATGACTATTCTTGAGTCGATATGAGTCTATAATGACATTCGCTTAATAGTTACCTTAGGTGGTTGATTTATTGCGTCTATCCCCAATAGTCCCTTGTTTAGGAAGTTGTAAGTCTACAAGTTTTCTTCCTAACTTAACCATGGCACCAAAAGACACCCCTTAGGTTGGTTAGCTCTACCTGATGGCTGGTAGTCTTTCCCTTTGGATTTATAAATCTAAGACAAGACTAGGCTGATAATAGCCCCTTCTTAGTAGATTCGCCAGATAGAGTCCATTTAAAATTAAATTAATTTTGACTATTCTTAAGTTGACATGAGTCTATAGCGGCATTATCGATAGTCTCCTTAGGTCGGGGTTTGATTTATTGTGATATCAACATCACCCTAGTGGTTCCTTGTTGAAGTTGTTTCTACAAGCTTTTTCTTGACTTAACCATTGCACCTCGAAGGCACCCCTTAGGTTGGTTAGCTCTACGACGGAGGTAGACTATCCCATTGGATTTGTAAATCTAAGAGGCAGCTCGGTGATATAGCCCCTTCTTAGTGGATCCATCGCACCGAGGGGTCCATTTTATTAAATCCACCGACTTTTATCCGGATACCAAATCACAAATCCATATATTAAACCCGTCTTATCCTCGGTGGATCTCGAGCTCATATCTCTGCGGATGTGCTCTCATTCAAAATTATATCCTCTCTGGAGTCCTAAATTATAAACAAATCAAATTCCCATCCCAGTGGATAATTTGAACCCTTCCATAATGGAAGGCTCACACTCATCCCCTACGGGACGTGAATCCTAATCCCGGGATCTTTTCTCCTCAAATCAAATCAAATTCTTCTAGTGTGGCACAAATCATATCCTCTCTCTAGTAGAGTTCCAAGATCAAATCAAATTCCTAACCAGAAATAACCTGGACATGCTTCCCAGTGGAAGGTTCACATGATCCCTCAATGGATCAATTTTTCCTCTCTTATATTCTTGGCATAAGTTGAGTTGCATTGCACTAAGATCTTGACTCTTCTCTGGGTTTATGAATAGATCATTTATGTTAGTGCTTGCATCCTTGATTGTTTCATCTCATCATACCAATACGTGGTGCACCTCGTTAGATCACACACCTATTGGGCTTGACCTCACTTTTGGAGTGAGCTCTCAACTTCCTCATCATCATAGACCTGGGACTCTTACAGATACTAAGTGCTCCCTAGTCTTAAGACACTTCTAGTGATTAGGTGAATACTTAACCTAAGCTTAGAGACTTCGAAGAGTTAGTCATAAGAATAGGCCATGTCTTAGGGATTTAGGGAAACTTGCCTACCCTATAGCCTTAAACCCAATCCTTGCTTCCTTCCTTAAACCAAACCTCAAATTCAAATTCAAATCATAAATCAAATTCCAAATCAAATGATTAGAACCCAAAATCAAATTCAAATTCTAAAATCCCTTCCTAAGCCATATGAACCACTTTCATATGCTTAGCCAAAACCCCTTTAAACCAAATCAAACATGGTTGATTTCCTTATAAATCAATCATTACTTCATTTATATTCACAAATATAAATGAAATCCAAATTCAAATGAGCCAAATCAAGTCAAACTAAATCAAGACCTTTCTTAAGCCATATGGACCTACCTTTATAAGCTTAATCAAATCTCAACCAAACTCAATTGATTTCTTTATAAATCAATCACTCCTTCATTTATATTCACAAATATAAATAAAATTCCACCCTCCAATGATCAAAAATAAATCAAACTAAATCAATTTCCTACTTAAGCCCTTTTGACATACATCCTTAAGCTTGGTCAAATTTGCTTCAAAATCATTCCAAACTCAAGTGATTTTTTCATGAATAATTTATACCTTCATTTATATTCACAAATATAAATGAAATATAAATCAAATAGCCAAAAATCAACCCAAATGAAATCAAATCTCCAATTTTATCTTTTTTTTTAGCCAATTTTTTGAACTTGGCTAAATGATATCCAAATCAACTCAAAACCCATATATTTCTTATGGATCAATCTTTTCTTCAATCACTCATTCAAATATAAACATAAATTATAATTATCAAATCAAATCCAAGTCAACTCAAGTCAAGCCCATGTTGACCCCTTTTGATTTGAAAACTTCAAATGAGCCAAAATTCATTTAACTCCAAACCATTCATAATTAGATTTATATTTTCATCCTAAATCCATGTATGAGTTCAACTAAACTTGAATCAAGCCAAAATCAAACCAATTGACTCATTTAGGTCCATTTGACCCAAAGTGACCTAAAGACCCTTTTCGAGCAAGTTCTAATCCAACCCAAATTGGATTGAACCAAGCCCATCCAAACCTCATACCATGATCAACAATCATCCTAGGGTGATCAACTACCTTGAATTGGATCAAACCAAGTCAACTTGGTCCTTTGACAAAGTCAACCTTTAGCCTAAATGAAACCTAAACTTGCCAAAACCCACCATATACCACATTGATTGAAACTATTGATTCAAACCCATTCATAATCAATGATTGAATATGGCCAAACCCTTAATTAAGCCAAACCAAGCATAATTGACCATTTGACCAAGTTGACCCAAATTGGCTTAAAAAGCCAAAAGAGATCAAATCATGATTTAGCCCAAATTGATTGCAACCAATGGCTCAAGTTCATTCCAAATCATTTATTGAACTTGACCAAAGCCATAATTGAGTCCATTTTGACCAATTGGTCAACTTGACTCAACCTAGCCCAAATTGACCTAAAGGGTCAAATTGGCCAAAATCCAAATTGATTATAAATTAAACCAAACTAAAGCCTATAATCATTTTCAATTAGCCAATTGAACATGAACCAACACTCAACCCAACCTAATTTGGTCAAATTAGTTAAATTGGTCAACTTAGCCCATTTGACCTTTGAATCCAAATGAGCCAAAATCAAACTTAAGCCAAATTAATCAAAATTACTTGAACCAAAACACTCCAAATGATCATTTGAACCTAAACTAAGCCTTGGTTTAATCCAATTTGACTAATTATTCAACCCAACTCAACATGAATCTATATGAGCCCATTTGACCAAATGAAGCCAAACTCATGAGACCCAGTTGGTTAAACCTGATCCAAGCCAGTCTTAGATCACACCAAAATCAACCCAAAATAAAGTGGACCCCACCCAAGGGGATTAACCATTAGAAAAGCCCTCTTTCCATTGAATTCTCCCTTTAAGAAGCAACGTCAACTCCCCCATCACCATGGCAACCCTCAAAACACTCAAGTGAGGCTCCACCTATAATATCCAATTAGTTTATTCCTAATCAATTTTGTTTTAGCTAATTAACCCGTCGTTAGCAATTCAGCTAAGCATCACGGCGGATTAAAGCATTCGATGCGTGTATGGTTGGATCTCTCCCGCAACTTCCTATTTCATTTCCTTCCTAGCGCAACCTCGGTTCATTCCAGTCAGTTCATCTCCTCCTTTCCACTCGGCGACGGACTTCCTCCGTGACCACGACGCCGAGCGTCGATCTCGGATTCACGGGAACCGCCACCCCTTCGCGTCGGCCGATGGTAATTGCCACCTTCCGTGGTGCATGCGCCGCGTTCGAGGTAACATCTTCGCTGGACCGTTGCGGCGCTTTACATTGCGCCACCGTCGCACATAAACCGCCGGGTTGGGAAATCCCATGAACCGATCGGCTCGGCTAGGGCTTTCCTGTTCCTGGCCGATCGGGGAAACTTAGGAAATTTTGTAAATTGCTGAATTTCTTTTCCTATTCCTTTTCTTTGTGACCTTCGGTGTTGAAATGTGTGATTGGGAGTTTAGAAATCTTTGGGCTTAGGTAAGTTCTTAATTGTTGTGTATTAAAATGGAGATTTAGGATTGACATTTTTGCTAATTTTAGTTTGTTAATTTAATCAGGTAATTAATATTGGCATTAGTAGATTACTTTGGAGTCGTGCTCCTGTGTTTCGACAGATTATATGAGGAGACATCAATTTCAGGTAAGATTACAGTTTAAGCTGGTGATACTACCGTGTTAAGTATGAGTTTCATTTATGAGTTTCATGTATTAGAAGTATTTAGAAGAGTTATTTCATTATAGGTTGTGTACTCGAGGAGGAATCGAGGAGCACATCACGACAAATTGTGAACGAGGTGAGACATAACTGCTAATTTAAATTCAGTTTTTATAGTCCTATGAATGTCATTGTTTATTTTTATTTATAAATTGTATGAATGACATACATATAGATATTCCTATCATATTGTATGCCATTACACTGCTCAATGATTATAAGCTAGTTAGTTCATTTTTTATTAGCATATGATTTCGTTGGGCATATAGAAATAATTTAAACATGTTATAAATTTAGTAATGTGATAAACAGGAAAATGTCAGGAAAATTATGATAGGAAGGCTATGTTATAGAAATTCATGTAGATAGGCAAAAGTTCTGACGAGATGAGTGAGGGGATCTTAGTATCCCGACTCGACATTTTTTGAGGTTGGGTTAGGCTTCCAAGCGGTGTCAGGGGTTGTTAGGTAAGTAGTATGGTTTTCCTTACCCACCTTTACTTTGAGTAGGGTGTGACCCTTTTGTTATGAAGTCAAAACCTATGCAATTATAAATGACATTTCTAGAAAAATGATTTGATATAGAACTGAAATGATTTTCATTAAATAACTGCTTCTTTGACATGACATTGATACAATACGAATCTACAGCATATTGTTCTTACATTTCTGCAGCAGCATTGTCTACCAGTTTTACTCTTCTGCAAATTTACATGTACATGCATGATTGCTCCTACTGTCTTGTTCTGAGCTTACTTTATTCTTGTGTCACAAAGCTTTAGCTTATGATGCTATCGTTGATAATTTGGAAAGATGAGGTGGGTAGCTAGTCCGTTTGTTGAATTGCATTGTATAGTTTTGGGAAGATTAAAGGCTTTTTTGGGTATGTATAAAATTTTATCGATGTCTTTTTCGTATTTATTTACAAACTTAAAGATTTCATGCTTCAATAATTGTGATATGATTGGTAGATG